>OX155699.1:745200-854516 GCA_944547425.1 Eupithecia centaureata | reverse complement strand
ACGAACTGAGCACGTACGTGTTCGCATCTTTTCCGGCATGCGCGCGGCGAACATAGTCAGTCTGCCGAGAACACGCGGAGAGAATTTATTATACAATTATTTCTGGCTACGATGATTGTCGATGCTTCAATGATTATCATCAATCATGTCAAAAAAAAACGTAACGTAAACGGCTCTGCTGTAGCTGTGTTTTCTTCCATTCTTCCAACGTTCGCGCGCGTTCGAGTAAACAACCCGTCCACACTGGCGCTCCGCGCACACTGCGCGCCCCTTTGTGTTCGGCGAAAAAACCGACAAATGGCGGAACGCGGCGCGCACGAGTCGAAATGCTCTGTTATCTGTCTGCGCGCGAGGCGTCCACACTGTGTGATTTCTGTTACATTGCATGATACATTGCGACAGTGTGGACGACAATTTCTTTCATTGCGTGATACATTGCATGTTACGTTACAGCAATCTGTACGCGGCTTAACAGAAAGCCCATAGTGTGGACGCCTTGCGCGCACGAACCGAGCATTTCGACTCGTGCGCGCCGCGATCCGCCATTTGTCGGTTTTTTCGCCGAACACAAAGGGGCGCGCAGTATGCGCGGAGCGCCAGTGTGGACGGGTTGTTTACTCGAACGCGCGCGAACGTTAGAAGAATGGAAGAAAACACAGCTACAGCAGAGCCGTTTACGTTACGTTTTTTTTGCCATGATTGATGATAATCATTGAAGCATCGACAGTCATCGTAGCCAGTAATAATTGTATAATAAATTCTCTCCGCGTGTTCTCGGCAGACTGAGCTATGTTCGCCGCGCGCATGCCGGAAAAGATACGAACACCTACGTGCTCAGTTCGCGCGCGCGCTGCGTCCACACTTATGAAATGCTCCTTTCATGTTACATTGCATGTTACGTTACAGCAATCCGTACCCGGTTTACATTGCAGGATACGTTACAGCAGTCTGTACGAGGCTTAGGAATTTCAATCTATCGTTTATATGTAAGTAGTGTAGATAACTTACTGGTAGCATTAGTTGTCTGAGGCGCCTCCGAGACGGGCGCTGACGGCTGACTCGACGCGGGGGTTGATTCCACTGACGTTAGACTCTCGTTCAACTGCTGGTTAAAACAGAAGGTTAGTTTTACAGCTGCTTCCGAGGATTCATGGTAACGAGGAATTATTACTATTTATAATGGATAGAACAAGGCCACAGGGGATAGCTGTGTATTTTAGTCTATATATTGAGCCCTAATGCGAATAGTTTAAAAACAAAAAAATATTTATTATTTATTAATCATAACATCAATATATGTTTTTTTTTACCCTAAGGCAATGCTAGATATACTATAAAATACAAAATTAATTTATTTGTAGGTTATTAACTTAAAATGATAAGGGTTGACAAGAGAAGACGGAGATGATTTATTTTTTCTCTTGTAAAATATGGGTTGTTATAAAACAATGAAAACAAAAAAAACTTAATTATATGGTGTATTAAATATATCACTTATCTAGTAACCATAACGCAAGCTTTGAGTAGCTTACTTTAGGGCTATGTATTTTATATAGGTTGATGATGAGAGCTACAAATAAGACCATTTAGGGTGTGGTCGTAATTGGAGTGTGAGCATCACTCTAGGCTGTGTGAGGCTAAAAAAGTTTTTTAGTCACCAGGGGCTGGTGTGTCTGGTGTGTCTGGTGTGGCGGGTGTGTGGGCGCGGTGTGCTGGTAGGGCAGGGTGGGCGGCGCGGGCTCGGGGGCCGGCTCGGCGGGCACGTGGTTCGACACGTGCGGGGGCGTTTGCTGGAACAATGCAGGACGTCTTTATAACTAGCTGGCGGAGGATCCGAGAACTTTGGAGATAACTATCGAAGGGTAACTAGTAAATTTGACGACCGATGTGGCGCGGTGGGCGAAGGTCCGCCTGCGACGTAGAAGGTCCGGGTTCGATTCCCGCCTCGGAACAAATTTGTGCACGATCTGCAGAAATTTGTTTCGTTGGTCTGGGTGTTTAATATGTATAATAAAAAATATCTATCTATGTAGTATATTTTATTAAGTATATCAGTCATCTAGTACCCATAACACAAGCTCTGCTTAGCTTGGGGCTAGATATTGCTGTGTAGACGGTCCGGAATTATTTATTTATTTATTATTTAAATGTTTTTGTATTTTGTTCAGGATTTAATGAGCAGCGTAGATTTACCATGTCTGTTTTATCTTCCTACATTTACCTCATATTTGTAGTTAAAGAAGAGAAGAAAAAAGAATGTTTTTCGAATCGGTTAGCAGTTAGGGGTCATCACTACATAGTATAAAACAAAGTCGCATTTTCTGTCCCTATCCAAATGTCCCTTAACTACTTAAATCATTAAAACTACGCAACGGATTTTGAAGCGGTTTTTTTTAATAGATAGAGTGATTTAAGAGGAAGGTTTATACGTATCTATAATAAAACCGTGCGAAGCCGGGCCGGGTCGCTTATTATAATATAAAAATCAAAATGTAATGAATCGAAGTGAGCCACACTTACTCACACATTGGAGTTGAGTAAGTGTGGAGGATTTATTAAGGAATTGTCCTACAGAAACAGAAACGAGCACTTTGGCTAAGTTCCTGATACAGCCTACCCGATTTTATGTGTTTGTACACATTTGAAGAGCAGCCTTGCGAGCAATCATTGTTTTGCATTCCAGGGTTCGAAATTATCAAGATAAATATCCCTCTTGATAACTATCAAATATATAATAAACTTTTTCGTTCTTATTTCTGGTGTTTTGGCTATCTAACACCATTGACATGAGAAGAATAAAATTAACATATTTAACTATCAAGGAAAACTTTTACTAAGCTTTAATTTATAATTTTGTAGTTAACTAAAATTTAACTACTAGACACTGAAATTCGCGTTATATACCCGACACACGCAAAACAATACCAAAAATTTAAGAGGCAAATTAAATATTTCCGATTATATTAGGTCCTTACATATGAAATTGGCGTTTTTCGTACTGGCCACTTTAATCACAAATTTCTCCTCTTTGGTAAGGAATTCCAAATTCAAATTTGTACAGCTATAGACTATTAGTATTTGTGCTTCGATGATCGTCATTCATTTGTTTTTTTTCTTCTGTTTTTTTCTGTTTGCGTCACTCATTTTACAAAATGGAAAACTTAAAATATCGCATTATTTACGAGTACGAGTTCCGCCGTGGCACTAGTGCTGCGGAAACAACTCGAAGGGTGAATGATGTGTATGGCGGTCGTGTTGCAAAAGAAAACACAGTTCGTTTTTGGTTCCAACGTTTTCGTTCTGGAAATTTCGACTTGCAGAACAAGCCCCGTGGACGGCCTGAGACTCAAGTTGATAATGAAGAGTTGAAGGCTATTGTGGAAGCGGATCCATCGCAAACCACGTCCGAGTTAGCTGCAGGCTGCGGTGTTAGTGATAAAACTGTTTTAATTCACTTGAAGCAAATTGGGAAGATTAAAAAGCTTGAAAGGTGGGTACCTCACGAATTGACTGAAGCAAACCGGCAAACGCGCGTCGACTACTAAATTAGAAGAGCTTCAATTGGAAAGTCTAAGACATCCTCCGTACTCCCCGGACCTTGCTCCAACAGATTACCATTTTTTTCGAAATTTGGATAACTTCTTGCAAGGGAAAAAATTCAACTCCGATGGGGCAGTCCAAATCGCCTTCAAAGATTTTATTGATTCCCGTCCGACTGGTTTTTTTAGTAAAGGGATCAATGAACTACCTATAAGATGGCAAAAGTGCATAGAAAATAATGGTTCATACTTTGATTAATTAAATATATTATATTAAAAAATATTCGACTTTTTGTTCCTCCCATACAAAACGCCAATTTCATATGTAAGGACCTAATATTTATCAAGGATAATTATAATTATAAATTATCAACATACATTATCTTGATAATTATCAACGATAATTATCGCTTTGAACCCGGTTGCATTCATAAAATTATATACGAACAATATTTATTATATTGCTGAGGCGGCGACTAGGGGAATCTACTAGAGTAGTGTTGTTATTATTTAAGGTTGTTATTATTTATTTTTGCAGAAAGTAGGCATGTACAAAAACATGAACTTTATCAGCTGTGCTAGGTCGAACCGGACTGCTATTTGTTCCTCTATATCAAAATAATTATCTAAGTCTTAAAAAAAGGGTAGATTTTCCTACAGTGTAATAAAACTTGTCGACTGCGATCACTAGTGTTAGTTATGTAATATAAATACCTGTGTGTGTTTGTGTTCTAAGGGCGCCTGGGGCAGCGGCGCCGGCGGCGGCTCGTCGGGCTCCAGGGCTCCGAACTGCACGTCCAGGAACAGCGCGCCCTCGCCCATGCCGCCCGGCATCTCCACCGCAGACATCGGGATCTGGGGCAACGGGGGAATTAGAGGGGTTTGGGGCAACGGCGAAATTAGAGGGATTTGGGGCAACAGGGAAATGAGAGGGGTTTGGGGCAACGGGGAAATTAGTGGGATTTGGGGCAATGGGGAAATGGCAACACAACAGCGTTCAAAAGTAGACGCGTATCTACTATAGTATCCCTTTTAAGTATTTACGACTACCAGTTGGTATAGCTAATTTTAAATATCTGGAAATGTTTGTTTTTCTTAGTCACACTCTGATACAGAGTTTTATTGAAAAGTATATCGGCCTGACTGCATCTAAAGTGAATAAGATACTTGATTTTTATGTGCCTCAAAAAAGCATGCTTGGTAACTTGGAAAGAAAATATTATCCATATTTTTTAGATATTTAGTGATTTAATGAAAACAAATGTATGACGTAAGTAATGTACCTTCGAGGGAGGCGGGACGCGCGCGCGTTGCTGCGGCTTCCTTTGACTAGAGATGTCCGCTGCGCCGTACACACCGTAGTTTGACGAGTAAACGCCTGCAAATAAAGTTAAATTTTAAACAACTCAACAGTGTGAATGAAGCTCACTCATGCATTTATGTGACTATATTCCTTCAAGACAACATAATATAGAATACTTTATCACAGAATACTTTTGAATATTGATTTGGATGACAAGCTTGGTCGAAAGCCTCAATGTTTATCAAATTTTGGCGACCAATGTGGCGCAGCGGGCGAAGGTCCACCTGCGACGCACGAGGTTGTGGGTTCGATTACCGCCTCCACTTACCACCGGGATCGGCCGACAGTGAGCCAGACATGCCCACCATAGGTAAGTGTAAATAGAGAGTGTATACGCACTGGGATCGTGGCGCTGCGTCTGCTGCGTGAGCTGCGAGAGGTACTGTCTGCGCGGCCGACAGTGAGCCAGACATGCCCATCATAGGTAAGTATAAATAGAGAGTGTATACGCACTGGGATCGTGGCGCTGCGTCTGCTGCGTGAGCTGCGAGAGGTACTGTCTGCGCGGCCGACAGTGAGCCAGACATGCCCATCATAGGTAAGTATAAATAGAGAGTGTATACGCACTGGGATCGTGGCGCTGCGTCTGCTGCGTGAGCTGCGAGAGGTACTGTCTGCGCGGCCGACAGTGAGCCAGACATGCCCATCATAGGTAAGTATAAATAGAGAGTGTATACGCACTGGGATCGTGGCGCTGCGTCTGCTGCGTGAGCTGCGAGAGGTACTGTCTGCGCGGCCGACAGTGAGCCAGACATGCCCACCATAGGTCAGTATAAATAGAGAGTGTATACGCACTGGGATCGTGGCGCTGCGCCTGCTGCGTGAGCTGCGAGAGGTACTGTCTGCGCGGCCGACAGTGAGCCAGACATGCCCACCATAGGTAAGTATAAATAGAGAGTGTATACGCACTGGGATCGTGGCGCTGCGTCTGCTGCGTGAGCTGCGAGAGGTACTGTCTGCGCGGCCGACAGTGAGCCAGACATGCCCACCATAGGTAAGTATAAATAGAGAGTGTATACGCACTGGGATCGTGGCGCTGCGCCTGCTGCGTGAGCTGCGAGAGGTACTGTCTGCGCGGCCGACAGTGAGCCAGACATGCCCACCATAGGTAAGTATAAATAGAGAGTGTATACGCACTGGGATCGTGGCGCTGCGTCTGCTGCGTGAGCTGCGAGAGGTACTGCGTCTGCGCGGCCGACAGTGAGCCAGACATGCCCACCATAGGTAAGTATAAATAGAGAGTGTATACGCACTGGGATCGTGGCGCTGCGTCTGCTGCGTGAGCTGCGAGAGGTACTGCGTCTGCGCGGCCGACAGTGAGCCAGACATGCCCATCGGCTGGAACAATAAAATTATATTATATACAGGGTGTAAAAAGACTACTATCGAAAAATGAAAGGTAGCAATCAGACCATGATTCTGAACATATTTATCGAAAAAAAAACGCAAAAAAAAATTCACCTTTTTCAATTTTTTTATTTTTTTATCTAGTTACACACCCACAGTACAACACTAAGAAAACATATCAACTCGAATAAATCATTTTTAAAAGCAAAAACAAATAAATTTAAAAAAAGTTGTAATGTATTGCACGCAATTGAATGACCTCAACTCAGCTGTTTATGGCCGCCCGCACTAACAACAACGCTCGAATGCGCGAGCGAAATGGGTATCTACGCAAGATACATACATACATACATACGCTAGGTACGCATGTAAGTTACCGCGCTGCACGCTGGTGGTTGTCTGTATTTTGCCGACTTGGCATAGAAATAATACACTCAATTTTCAATCTGAAGATTGTAGGATCGAGCCCTTCCTAACACTTCTTCTATTAGAAAATTGAAGATATCATTTACATTTTACCTACCTGTACCCTCAGCCTGTACCTACCTGTAGAATTGAATAGAAAACTCTTTATTAGTAGGTATAGTACTTAAACCTAGGTAACACACAAAGAAAGAAAAGAAAACAAAAATACTGCAACAAAGTATAAAGGGCGGCCTTATCGCTAAAAGTTCTCGATCTCTCCAGGCAACTTTGGGATGTTTTACTACTATTATGTATTCTGTGCTTTTTGGTAAGTTAGTTTGGTAAGTTAATTAGTTTTGGTAAGTTAATTTTAGCTGGAAACGTTCATTAATCCTTTTACTAGTCGTAGTATTTAATCCCGCGAAAAAAATTAAATTACCTACCTATCTCATAATTCTGTGATAAAGATGTTAAAATTTGTATGCCCCATTTTGAACCTTACTAATTACTGAATAGTCTGCTTTGGTATAGGAAAACCTTATTCCAATCATAATAAGGTTTATAACAGCAGCGGTGTTTTTCTTTGTCGGACGAGAAGACCGGCAACGCCGCGGCCTCGTTAGAGTAATATTGTTCTGTGGCCGCGGCCAGCGCCGCGCGCGGCGTTGCCGGGCGCCGGCCGCGGCGACTTGCTTGCTTCATTTTTATTCGTCTTTTAGTCGGTGTTTAGTATTCGAACGTGCGCGATCGTTGTGGAAATTTGCGGATACTGTTTTGTTTTGTTGTTATTGAAACTGATTTTTAGTATGTTTGTGTGTTTTTTTAAAAGTTTTTCTGTACATATTCTTAGAGTACTTTATGTAAATAGTGGAAGTTACTTTCTGTGATTTCGGTGTGTTTTATAAACATGTTTAGTGCGAGGGAGTATGGACAAATGCTCATTATTGCTCATGTGCTATGGAGCTCTCGGAAATGCGTCAAGAGCGTTGCGCGTTTTCCCCCCAAGATACCCGAACCAGCAACACCCAGCTGATGCTCGGGTCATCACGGCAGCATATCAGAGGTGGCAGAGAGATAAATCGCAGAGTGCATGACCGACCATGTCTTAGACCTCGTAGAGAGAACCCCCGAGTAGGGACGTGCTCTGCAGCGAGGTTACTTAGAGGTTGTGGAGTCACGGTTTCACATAAAACTGTACTTATTACTACTAAATACATACTGGGCTCAGCCTTGAACGAGGAGGAGATCAGTTTGAACCATTTCTGATTCGACCGAGGCTACAGCGTAATTAGGTAAGTGGTAAAATATCTACCGATAGCCAACTTGATAGGTGGCTTTTAACTTTAACATCTTTTCAACAATACCTACATCAAAGTAGCCTGGAAGAGATCGCTTTTAGCGATAAGTCCGCCCTTTATACCTAGTCTTAGTATGTAGTATTATTGTATGTTTTTCTTTTCTTTCTTTGTGTGGTCTTCTTTGTTTGTGTCAAGTATAATAAAGAGTTATCTATCTATCTACATAGTAGAGTAGGTTACTAAGTGTACGGTGTCCATTGCTCGCTACGAAAATAATTGAAAATCTTTAAACATTTTTATCTTCGGCTAGAATTTTTTTTTCGGACTGCGAATTTTTTTTTTGTTGATGGTTAGGGGTCCTCTGCCACCCCCCTTATTTTTCGGTAGTCGTCTGGTAACACCCGGTATTATAATAGCGACCCTATTATATATTATAATAGCGACCCGCCCCGGCTTCGCACTTTTATTATACGAATAAACCTTCCTCTTGAATCACTCTATGTATTAAAAAAAACCGCATCAAAATTCGTTGTGTAGTTTTAACGATATAAGCATTCAAAGGGACATAGGGACAGAGAAAGCGACTTTGTTTTACCTTTCCTTTGCCTTAGAGCTGATCAGCTTACTACCTTTGTCTGCTTAAGCGCTGATCAGCGCTCTAGCACCAGCCATACAATTTTTACGTTTTTGGTATATAAATACAGTGTAATAAGGTCTAAACTATTTTATTACGTCTCTACGCTGATCAGTGCTTCGGCAGTTGTCACCTACACTGTACACGCACACATGCAAACAAGAAACGAACGATGATCGAAATCTATGCCTCACATGCAAGGAACTTTTTCACATTTTACCACATTATTCTAAATCATTTCTTATTGGACCCTCATCAGTGTGTAGTATCAATGAAAAGGTCATTTTGTCTACTACATCTATCAATCATTTTCATAGAGCATTAACATTTAGAACAACTTGTAATTTGTTTATGAAAACTGCAACAAGTCATGTATCTGATTTGATTATTTTTCGAAAAATTGGGTTATTACAATAATATTTCAGCAGCAAAAATTACATAAAAACGTACAGTGAGAATTTTACTTTTGAATAAAATCGTTAGTTACGTTTCCACCAAACAATTTATGGAAAATATTCAATAAATTCCGAACCCTGTCTAGTGCGCTCTGTGATCGCCGCCATCTTGTGGCACACAATGCAATTATCTCCTAGGTACAAGAAGTATAATACATTGACTTTATTATTTTGCAGTTTTTAGTTCTTTTTTTTACTTTGGTTTGGAAAAATATCAATTCTCCTTCTTTTGTTCCCTTCAAATAAACTTTTTTTTCATTTTAGGCAAAATGCGATTTAGGCTTATGAATATTTAGGTCTAATAAAGATTAGTCTTCAAACGACGTAAGCAATCTGCAATCTAGACGAAGGCCGTCATAGACATAAAGCTAACATAATATGACATTTAGTCATAAAGCGACTTAGTCCCTATACGCAATAGGTATACCAGTCTTAAATGGTCCGGCGTATCAAAGGTTTATACTATGTATAATGAAAGTGTTACCTGCGGCGCGTGTATCTGCGAGGCGAGCTGCTGCAAGTAATGGTCGGACGGCAGCTCCGGGGAGGTGGGCGACGCTCGACTGCCGCTGTTCAGTTGCTGAAATATTAAAATATACTATAAATAATGCTGGAAAATCCACACAGCACCATCCAGCCCCAACGTAAGCTACTCAAAGATTGTGTTATGGGTACTGGATAATTGATATGCTTAATACAATACATTATACATAGAAATCACCCAGACCAATGGAACAAATTTTTGCAAATCGTACACGATTTATTGATATATGATATTTGGCAAATAAGTTTCCACGCGGGCGATGCCGCGGGCGCAGCTAGTTATATAAATAGCATCTGCCCGCGGCTTTCTATGGAAACCTCTAAAGGCTATATCTATCCCGTGGGAATTGATTTATGGGAAAAAATACAGTCTTTAGTCAACCTGTCTTTCATTTACAACACCAAACAAACTTTCGCATTTAAAATATGTATATAAATAATGAGTGAGTTACCTCCATGTTGACGTGATGTTGTTGTGCGTTGTGATAGGTATACGAGGGAATGCCGTGCGCATCTGTGCCGCCCTCCCACTCCTCCTGCACACCAATATACACCTTATTTATACTATACATACAACTCACAACACAATTAGGTACTTTATTTAGGCTTACAATAATTAAAGATGCAATAAGTTAAGTTTGAAGTCTATTAATAATGTTCGATACACATCGATCATCTAGCTTCCTCAACTAGGTAGCTGCCTCAGCAGGTCAGATTAACTAGGTAACTAGTACATACGTGACCGCGGAGGTAACGAGCAGTCACTAGGTCAGCCAGCAGACAGTGCATCTCTAGCAGCGATACCAACCGCACTCATTATCATCAGCATTAGTCGTAGTTCTAGGTATATAAGTTGAATATAGCTTTTACTCGACTTTTACATCAACATCCCAGGATTAGCTAGCGGCTAACCCTTCAAATAACTCATTCATACATTGTTTCATTCCTTTTTGACAAATTCATGTTGATTAGTAGATATGTTCATAGCGTTAAAAAATTGTTGTTACTATGTTTCTTAGCCGTGAAAACCTTAACATAAGCTTTCTAGGATATATTTCTCTGTTATTCTGTGTAAATAAGCTTCTGGTTTTCCAATAAATAAATAAATAAAATATAGCTATATAGAATATTATTCATCACTTATGTTTGTAACACATAACTTTTCACAACAAAATAATGTTATTACACAACATTGTAAGTTAATCGCCTGCAATCTGTCACAGATCTCCGTCTTGAGCTGATCGTGGATCTTAAGTTCCTACTATACCTCGGACATCTGACTCTGATAGCCATGATGCATTTAACTCTTTTATTTACAATAAAGGATTAGAAAAAATTAAAACTTGTATATACAATTGAAACCATTGAGCTAACTGCAGACGGTTGCAAACAGTCTAAAGGTAGCTCAATTGATCCATGTCAATACCAGTCTGTGGGTCCCCAAGACACTGGCTGCATTACCACGCTGTATGGCAATGCTGATGCGCTGAGCCAGATATTCACCAGCTCTCGGGTCACGCGTCGCATCGACCAGACGCTCAGAACATTTTTAAAACTCGTTTAGCTTCGATACCCCACGGACCTAGGTTCTCGACTCCAAGGGGAGCAAATGCGTAGGTTCCGTCGAGACCTGCATATTTGCGCCTCTTGAGATCCTAGTTAGTTGAAGTCATTCCAAAGCCTTCCGACTATCGTAAGAGCTTTTCCAGTAAGAACGAATTCGCCGCGATTCTCGCGAATCAATACGAGCACTCGCTCGTAGGGCTCCCACACAAAACTGCGAACTCGCATCGCATCGCAAATATCTGCGAGCTCGCACGATAACGTCCGATCTCATTTGCATCGCGTATTCCTGCCATATTACGTCATACTTGGTGACCCTTCTTTTAGTCCGCTCTGAGACAACTTTAGAGAAAGACGCGCGGCGCCTGAGCCGCCTTCTTTGTGTTGCAAAAAAAAATCTGCTTCAGTTCTCAACTCATAGTAATTTCGAGTAAAATAGTTCCCTTCAGAGTTCATAATCGTATTAAATGGATGAATCCAGAATCTTCTTTTTCTTTTATATCTATTTAACAATAACAGCAGTGCAATTATCTTTTTGCGATCCATCTTACGCTTCCTAAAAACACGTCCAATACGGCTGACTAAACTTGAAGGTATGGTTACCCTACCAAACGGTTCGCCGCACAAAATCGCATCGCAGAAATTCGCAACTCAAGTTTGTGTGACATCGCATCGCATCGCACCAAATCGCAGTTTTGTGTGGGAGCCCTTAGTTCGCGCGTTAACTGGACGCAACAAGGCGTCCCTAGTATGTCGACTCGCGCGTAATACGCGCTATAGTCTGGCGTACCGCACGCGATTTACGCGTATTTTGAATTCGCGCGATGCTTGTGAACGCGATATGAACGCGATGCCGCGATGAACGTGTGGTGGGTACCACGTATACCGCGATTCAAAAACATAGATATTTTTTTGAAAACAATAGAGTTACAAAACCAATGGAATATTGGTGGAACATATTTTACGACACTGGTATCACCAGAGCAAGCCGGAGCTCCAATTAATTCGTGGTTTTGATAGTTTTTATTCATCATTCCATTGGTCTTTTAGTAGTTTTCAAACCCAAACTTGCATCTTTTCGCTGTTCTTGAGCAATTATGCGTTGAAGATTTTGTTTTGGTTTTTAGTTGTTAGCTTGATGTTACCCTGCTATTGTCTGTTATTGCTATCAGTTTATGATACATTTTCATTCATAAATGTCAATGTTTACAAAAAATATCTATGATTCTGAAGCTGAGTATAGTATCTCACTAACGCGCGAGTGACTTCGCGCGAAACGTTTTTCAGAAATCAATATCTTTATTTCTTAGGCTTACAAAATAAGCACTTAGACAAGTCAAATTTAATACTATAGGTACATAATTATCAAAATAATATAAGAAATAAAGTGATCATTGATTTTCAGTTCGCCTCACTTTTTTGTCCACTAGCGGCGAATTCGCCCTTTCTGGACAAGCTCTACCCGCTATTGTCACTCACCGGAGGATTGGGAGGCAGGATGCCCTCGGGTTCTGGAGCCGGCGCGGCGCTCGGCGTAAACACCTGCAAAACAACAATATAGGTGTTACCGCCTCAAAGAACACGGTGTGAATGCACCAATACACAGCTGCAACTTCATGGCAGTCTTACGAACCACTGCGCCACAGCTTCAGACCGTATATTCGTCATCTAGTACCCATAACACAAGCTCTGCTTAGCTTGGGGCTAGATGATGTGTGGACTGTTCGGAATTATTTATTTTATTCACTTCCTTCACATCGTATGATATAACCAATACAGCATTAGCGCACGGCGCAAGTCTTTTCCATTTAAATGGTTTATTAAGCATTATTACCATTGTCAAACATTAATACAAAGCTCGAAAGACCACCGCCCTTTTATTTCCAATATACATTTATTTATAACTATATACATCCGCCGGGTCAGCACGCGTTGTTTCTATGGAAACGTCTAAAGGCTACTTCTATTCCATGGGAGCTGATTTATGGGGGGAAAGTCCTATTAGTTATTCCAAGGCTAGAACTACGTCTATTCTAAATTGCAGCTGAATCTGTTCAGTAGTTTTCGCGTGAAAGAGGAACAAACATCGATACAAACTATCGCATTTATATATTACTAGCAGCGCCTCGCGTTTTCACCCGCGGTATATCCCGTTGCCGTGGTAATTCCGGAATAAAATATAGCCTAAGTGTTATTCCAGACTATAATCTATCTCTGTGCCAAATTTCACAGATATACGATCAGTAGTTTTTGCGTGAAAGAATAACAAACATCCATCCATACTTACAAACTTACGCGTTTATAATATAAGTAGTGTACAAAGTACAATGTAGAGGAAGAATCTTAGTTGTGTCTAGATTCTTGTTTAAACAATTCCTATTCTAACACATTTGTCTTCCTTTTTTCTAGTGGCCAAGACGTACAAAGTACAATGTTATTCAGAGCGAAGTTACATGCGGAAGCTAGTTCAATAAATTCCTTTATTTTAGCTTAGCAATACCGTACGTGTAATGCGTGATGTTTATTGTTTTACGTGCCTTTCATGTTCCGTATTTTATCTTCATGTTAACTCAATCTAATTAATAAATCAGATGCGATCTAAACACCGTTGTTGGAGTTATCCTTTCTATCCCGGTACCTCTAACACTACGTCTATTCCACATTTCAGCCCCATTCGTTCAGTAGTTTTCGCGTGAAAGAGGAACAAACATCCAAAGATTGATACTAACTTTCGCATTTACATATCAATAAGGAAGTCAGGTTAATTGCATGCTCATTATCATCAACCGTTAGTCCACTGCTGGACATAGGCCTCCCCTATTGAGCGCCAACTGACTGTATCATTTAAGGTTTTAAGGGTAAAAACCATAATCCCCACTTGCATGGTCGCACGGAACCAAACCAAAGTTATCGACATAGCTCAAAGAATTAGCAAGCTGAAGTGGCAGAGGACCGGCTATATCCCGCGAAGAACCGACAACCGTTGGGGTTAACGCGTTCTTGAGTGGAGACCGCGACTCGGTAAACGTGGTGTAGGACGACCTCCGGCCAGGTGGGATGACGATCTGCGAAAGACTGCTGAAGACAGGGCGCTATGGAGCTCACGGGGGTAGGCCTATGTCCAGCAGTGGACTAATATAAGGTTGATGATGATGATGCTTGCATCATGTTAATCCTCATGTTTTATGCTAGTAAATGCTTGTAAATAGTCATAGTTCAAAAAAGTTCAAAGTTAATAGTTATTGTTACCTTGGTGTCTGACAGAGAGCCTGACCACTCCTCATTGTCCCAGTCCTCTGGCGCCGGAAACGCGTCGCCCATCTGATTGGCTGGAAGTATCACTACACGTTACTATCAGTACAAATAGGGACAATATATTCTCAAATTGTTATATTACGTCATGTTCCATAGAACAAATGGGACCTACCGTACAGATTGAGTTATTTAATAAATCAAATTAAATAATTTATTGGTACCATAATATGTTATTTAAAAACTAAAAACAATGCAACGATTCTGACGCAAAAAGTTTAAAACTATGTTGCGTACAGTATCTCGGCGTTGAAATTGAAAACACATAGAAGCCGGAGGCGAAGGGCGGTGAAAAGGGTTGTGGTTAGCTCGGAGTTGTGTGGTAGGTGTAACTGGTTGAACCCCGAACTGCCCTTTGTTAGTGGTATGGTAGGTGGTCAAGGAAAGTCACTGGTATGGTTTGGTACGGACTATATTCACTTGACACACAATTATATATATATAAACTATGGTACTTAAGTTATGGTAAGAATGGTTGTAATGGTATTGAACCCGCGACGATGGCGGTCGATCGCGAACTGAGTATATTTGGGTAATCGCGAGCAAATACGCATTCAATGCAAGCGCAGCTGAAATGCATATTTGCTGCGTGGTCGGTTTACCCGAACATACTCCCGACGACAAGATGAGGATGCTGTAGTTTGGTGAGTGATGGTGATACATAATATCTACATCTTATAAAACATATAATATTTAAAAGTTAACTAAGTGGTATGGTATAAAAGCAAAATATAAAAGCACATTGGTTCTTAATCTAATAAATCTTACAAAACATAGAATATATTTAACTAAGTGGTATGGTAATAACAAATTATTATATTATTATAACTGTTAATAAACAAGATTAAAATATTGTCTCTTCCTCAAAACCGTTATTATCTAAGCCCCTGTCCGTTCTACCCCGTGTAACCGCTCTGTCCGGCCAACGATTGGTATAACTATTGAGCTGAAAACCGATTTCACTTCTCTTATTTTGGCGATTAGCACTGAACACTGGGTACTTATTTAGCTCACTAGCACTAATCACTTCTACTGGTGGTGGTGGTGGTGAACTGGTGGGCCTCGGCGGCGCGGAAGTTTCTGCATACTCCTGTTGACGGTGACTTCCGCGTCGACGCCGAGGTCTGGAAGGCGGCGAGGTCGCCGACTCGGCGTCCTGCGGTCGGCGACTCTCGCCGCGCCGCTCCGCAGCAGGTACCCGCCGGCAGCAACGTCCGCTCCTCCACATCCACGCTATCAAGGCGCCCACTATACCCGCTAATATGATGTAGCTAATGGCATAGTGGTGGATGTCATGGTATGATATTTCCTCGATTTCAGTGTTACTATTCTTCAGTTTATTTATGGACTCTCCTAAACTCGTGAAGGATGAGTTTAGGCTCCCTCTTTCATTCGTATTGTAGTCAGGTATTTTTATGTTGACTATATGGTTGATCTGGTCTAGTTCAGGAATGTAGATATCAGGTGTTATGTTGACTTGATTCGATTGGTGACGAATGGTGTATAATGTAAAATCATTGCCTTTGATGACACACTCCTGGCTGGTCGCAATGACTCCGCTTCCACTCAGCTGGCGTACAAAAACTTGATCATTACATATTATTTTTATTGTGTATGCGTCACAACAAAAGAAAAAATGCTGAGACGACGAACGGAGCGTGACCCAGTTGTTTACACAATTTGACCTTTCGATATTACATTCGTTGGTTTCTTTATTTATTGTACAGAAATTATCATCATTGTCTAACTTGCTTATAGGTTTGCGCTGGGGACACAAATATGCCAGTCCATGGTGTGCGCATTCCATGAGTTCATCATTGGTTACAGTGAAGTAGCAATCTCTTTTTAGGTTGACTGCTACATATTCAGAGATTGGTGATATTTTTACCATCTTGGTATTTATTTGGTGAGGTACAGATAATAATTTATAGAGTTGGTAGCTTTCTCTGGCTATGAGCGGGAATGTGACTTCTATGATGACGTATGCTTTAGTAGCCCTGGCCTTGACCTTAAGAAGCTTGTAGATGTATTGGAAATCGGTATCGATATTTTTTATTGGTAAAGTGAGATCAGTAGGCATTTGACCGCTTATGGTTTGAAGCTCACTTTTTAGTTGTGTTGGTGTGAGTAAGCTCATACTTATTTGACCATGGTAGATGTCTGTGATTGTGTCGATAAGCGTTTCTTGTAATCTTCGTAAGCTTTGTAGTAAGTTATTACCAGCCATCGCAGTAAGAGTAAACTCTTGAATGTAAGAAACGTTTTGAAGTTCTCGTTGAAGAATGCTGGTGTTTTCATGGAAATCATTAAGTTTTTTATTTATTAACTTGTGTTGTTTATCGACTGTCAGCTCCATTTTCTTCATGAGATTGAATTCCGCTTCAATAACAGAGGTTTGGTTTCTCCACAAGCTAGATAAATGTTTCTCGTTATTTCGTAAGGTTGTAATGTCCTTGGCATACTGGTCTGCGAACCGAGAATCTAGTACTCCAAACAGTTCATTAGCTAGATACCCGACACCGTCGATGAGACCGCGGCGGCGCCGGCGGCGTCTAGCGTGGACGTTATAATGCTGATTTAGCAAAAGGTCGTTGTAGTAATTTAGTTCCTTGAACTCATGTTGTGATTGTTGTAGGATAATATTACAATGGGATTGGTTTTCTATGGTTGCGCATAACTTATCCAAATACTTTGATATTTTTTGATAGGCGTCTATTCCTGTCCAATATGGTTTCATATCATGGTATACGATCAGCGTCCATTTATCTCGAATTAATTGTAACTTCGATATGGGATCGAAATAAAGTGTTTGGTTTTTTGGTAGTTCTCTCACACTATATAGACCGAGAGCTGGTGTTAATAATGTCATAAAACAATATAGTGCTGTAGCAATGGTAAATAATTTTGGTCGGTATCTTCTTCGTTTTGGTTCTGGTTTGGTTTCTTGTTCTTCTTCTGATTCACTTTCTTGTTTTTCTTTGGTTTCTGGTAAATTTTGGCTATTTTGGTTTACAGGTAGGATAGACAATTTAACGATCGGCCTTTTTAGCAAACCGTTTTTGGTTTTGAGTGTTACGGCTCGTACGAGACCGTCATCGCCCGGGTGAGTGTCAATGACGCGGCCCATTGCCCATCTTCCTGCTGGTGTATTGTCATCGTGTATGGTCACTAAGTCCCCAATGGTGATGTTATTTTGGGTATCCTTCCACTTGTTTCTTGCGGAAAGCTGGGTTAGGTACTCAACTTTCCACCTTTTCCATAAATCTTGAAATATCTTTGACGTTAAGTGCCACCTAGTTCTAGCATCCTTTTCGGTTTCAATCAGTGTCATCCCTGGACGTCCTGATAGAAAGTGGGCTGGTGTGAGAAAATCAAGATCATCTGGGTCTTCTGTTAGGGCGCAGAGAGGACGAGTGTTAAGACACGCTTCTATCCTGGTTAAAAGCGTGCTGTATTCCTCAAAGGTAAGTTTTTGATGACCGATGACTCGTTTTAAATGGTGTTTGAGGCTGCGGACCGATCTTTCCCATAATCCTCCCGCATTAGGCCAGCTTGGTACGTTGTAATGCCATTCTATTCCCATTTCAGTGATCTCTTTTACTCCATCTAGAATAAGCTGGTTGTATGCATCTTGAAGCAATCTGTTTGCTCCCACGAAATTGGTGCCATTGTCGCTGTAAACATGTCGTGGAGCTCCCCGTCGCGCAGCCATTCTATGCAATGCTGCCAAAAATGCTGCGCTACTCATATCAGATACAAGCTCTATGTGCACAGCTTTGGTTACCATGCACACGAAAATAGCTATGTATCCCTTTGTGGTTTTGACGCCTCGTCCCTTATTTGCCTTCACTTCTACGAATCCTGTATAGTCAACGCCGCAATGGTAGAATGCATCTTCAGGAACTACCCTTGAACTTGGGAGGTCTCCTTGAAGTTGGTACTGCTTTACGGGATCATGTCGCTTACACGTCACGCATTGACGAATGAACTTTTTAGTTGCCATGTAGCCGCCGATTATCCAATATTTACGCCTTAAATTCGCCAAAGTTAAGCGCGCGCCTCCGTGAAAGGTCAACTCATGAGCTTGTCTGATGAATAAAGTGGTTGCTATATGGTTATGCGGCAGTATGATGGGATGTTTCATTTCTTCACTTATATGTGCATGTCTCAATCTTCCACCAACTTTCAGTACTCCATCCTCGTCAATAATCGGATTTAAATTTAGAATTTTACTTTTTGAGTGTACCTTTTTGTGTTTGTGTAAATAAATCAGGTCGTCACGAAATTCAGCGTATTGAATTGTTTTGATAATCAGCATTTTTGCGCGTTTCAGCTCGTGTAACCTGAGGTAAGGTTGGTGAACTCGCTGCTTGTTAGGTAAACGTAGTATCCATGCAAGAATACGTGTTATTTTAGTTATGCAACTAAATTTATTTAATAAATAGTTTACTATGTTGGTAATGGTTGGCGAGTTTTGTTCTTGGACTATTACATTGGTTTGGCCCAGGAACGATTTCTTTTCTTCTAAATTGGTTTGGTAAATGGTTTGGTTTTTGTTTTGGTATTTATACGTATGTAGCCACGACGGACCTTCCCACCATAGAACGTGATCCTTAAGTTGTTGCACATAAAGGCCACGGCTTGCGCAATCCGCCGGGTTCTCATTTGACCTTACATAATGCCATCTTTCCGCTGGTACGATGTTTGTTATCGTTTTTACGCGATTTGCTACAAACTGCTTCCATCTTGCGGGATCACCCTGGATCCATCCTAGCACTGCGGTAGAGTCAGTCCAACAGTGTATTTCTATTTGGTAGTCAACTAAACAGCTCAGGACTTTTTCTAACAGTTGAGTTAAAAGATGAGAGCCCATCAACTCAAGCTTAGGCGTGGATATGATTTTATTTAGAGGGCTCAGTCTGGCCTTTGCAGCTACTAGTGTTACTGTGGTTTTATCATTCCTAACGACCTTGCAATAGATTACACAAGAGTACGCTAGGTTTGACGCGTCGGAGAACCCGTGTAGTTCTATAGTTTCATTTTCTCCTATTCCCAGCCATCTTTTTATTTCTATTGTGTTAATTAGGCTAAGCTCTTCCCGTAGCTTCGTCCACTCGGTGTCGATTTCTTTTGGTAACTTTTCATCCCAATCTAACTTTTCTAGCCAAACCTTTTGGAATAAAATTTTCATTGTGGTACTTACTGGAGTTAGCCACCCTAAAGGATCGAAGAGCTTAGAAATGTCTGAAAGAAGCGATCTTTTTGTAGCCACAGAAGATGGTTTTGGTTCTATTCTTGACTCGAAAATAAACATGTCCATTTGAGGGTTCCAGCCTAGGCCCAGAGTTTTGGTTGAATCAGTTTGTTTAAATTCATAAGTAGGTTGGTTGCATTGATCGATGTCTAGTCCTGATAAAAGCTCTTTTTTATTCGAGGACCATTTTCTCAAGTTTAGCCCTGCTGTTTTTAGTAATTGTATAAGATCCGCTTTTAATTGGTTAGCTTTCGTAATAGAATGACTACCACCGCAGTAATCATCCATGTAAAAATTTTCTTCTAACTCTCGCGCAGCTTCCGGAAAACGTAATTTTTCATCTGTAGCCAGTTTCTTCAAACACATCATCGCTAGCCAACCTGCTGGTTTAGTGCCGTAGGTTAACGTGGTTAATTGGTAAGATTGGATTTTTTCATCTGGGCTAAATCTCCAGTAAATCTTTTGGAAAGCTTGGTCGTCCTTGTGCACGAGTATTTGCCGGTACATTTTCTCTATGTCAGCGGTGAAAACAAATTGGTATTGACGCCATTTTAGAATGAGTCTCTGGAGGTCCTGTTGTAGGTTAGGACCCCTGTACATTACATCGTTGAGACTTAAGCCTGTAGAAGATTTAGCCGAAGCGTTGAAGACTACTCTGAGCTTTGTGGTGCTTGACTCGGCCCTGATGACGCTGTGGTGTGGTAGATAACACTCGGAAGGTTGGTTATTAGTAGCTGGTTTCATATGGTTTAGCTCAAGGTACTCAGACATGAATTTTCGGTAATCAGTTTTTAATTGATTGTTTTTTTCCAATTTCCTCTCCATGTTATGAAACTGGGCTAAAGCTTGTGGTTTGGTAGCGCCCAGCTTTTCCTTGAGGTCTGGTTTAAATGGTAGGCGAACTTCGTATCTTCCGTCCTCAAGCCTGGTGGTGGTTTCTAGAAAGTATTGCAAACACTCCTGGTCATCGCTTGACATTTCCTCTTGATTATTTATTTGGTTAATATCTTCGTGTTCCCAAAACTTGAGTAAATCGTCTGTGTTATGCAGAACGACATTGCAGTTATAGAAGGGCCTCACTGTGCCACAGAGTAGCCATCCTAGCTTCGTCTGCTGCGCGATTGGTTGCTCGTCTGAATCACCCTTTAATATACCTCCTAGAACGATTTTGCTATAAATATCGGCCCCAAAAAGCAAGTCTACTGGTCGACTTATATTAAATTCAGGGTCTGCTAAGCTTATATTTTGAATATGTGGCCATGATGGTTTGGCTAAGGTTCTATTTGGTAAGTTCAAAATCAAACTATTCATAATTATGACGTCAGTATTGAACGAAAACGGTTCATAGATCGAATGTACGTCTATATTTATCATTCCCTTAGCATTGTTTTGGTTTTTGCCGACGCCGAATATTGTGCCCTTGCATTGTTTTCTTTTTAGCCCTAAGATCTGAGCGGCGCGCTCATCTATGAGTGATACTTGGCTTCCCCCGTCTACTAATATTCTCATGGTGTGTTTGGTGCCGTCAACTCCCGTGATATGGACCATGGCGGTTGCCAAAAGTATCTCAGTCGTGTCTTCCCATGATGCGTGTGAAGAGCCTAA
The DNA here is from genome assembly GCA_944547425.1 of Eupithecia centaureata. Classification (NCBI taxonomy): domain Eukaryota; kingdom Metazoa; phylum Arthropoda; class Insecta; order Lepidoptera; family Geometridae; genus Eupithecia; species Eupithecia centaureata. Next base: position 833,198 of record OX155699.1, on the reverse strand, counting down.
AACTTGTTCCTTTTCTTTGTTGGTGGTCTTAGAAGTAGGTCGTGATTGTGAAAGTGAATTTTGCTTGATTAATGCGCGATGAAGCAGTGTGTTATGGCTCCCTAAGCATTTGCGACATCGTTTCGTTGACGAGCATTTTTCGTTAGAATGGTCGATTAGGCAGTTTTGACAATAATTTAATTCAATAATTTTTTGTAACCGCAGCTCGGGCGTTGACTTTATGAATAGCTGACATTGCCATATTTGGTGATCGAGGTTACACATTCCGCAGGGCGTTGACCTAGATGCGTGGAAGGCGTTCAAATTTGATTTATTTTTGGAATCATTGTAGGATCGATTATTATGTCCTTTTTGGTTTAATTTTTGATTAGAGCTCGACGGCGGGTTTTGATGCTGGTTTTTTTTGGTTAGGTGTTTCAGTTTTACGACGGGCCGCTTCTAAGGCTGTAAACTTGGTTTCTAAAAACTCCAAGAATTCCTGTAACGAGGGAAGGTCCCTGGGTTTCTTCACCGATTCCAAGTACTCCGTAAACGAAGTGTTATCCAGTTTCTGTGCTAGTAAGTGCACTAGAAGCGGGTCCCAAGTGGTTATGTTTATACCTAAATTCTGAATACCATGGAGACATTCTTTAGTAACATCATGCAATTTTTTAATCATGGCGTAAGATTGTTGTTGCATGGTTGGAAGGCCGAGAAGTATGTTGACATGGGAAGTAAAAATTAATTTTTTGTTTCCATAACGATGATTAAGAAGTTCCCAGCACGCTTCGTAATTTTCCGAACTGATCGGTAGATGGTGGATCAGCCGCTCAGCCTCACCGTTCACCCTACTCTTCAAAAACTGCATTTTCTGGGCATTAGTCATAGAGGGGTTGCTGTGAATAGCTTCTGTAAATAGATCCTTGAAGGATACCCATCCCTTGTAATTTCCATTAAAAATGGGAATGTCGATTTGTGGGGTTGATTTTTCGCGATGGGATACCGACCACATTTTGGTATTAATTGCTTTTTTAGTTTGAATAAAAATGTTTTCGTAATCAGTAAATTCCTCCTGGTATTGCCTGTCCTCACAACCGTTCTCTCCCTCTATTTCCCAATGTAATTTATCTACGGCGGACCAACGAGATTCCAGGGACTTCAAGGCGTCCTCGAATTCCCATTTCCTTTCTAACTCGTCAGTTTTTATCGCATTGAGGGTCCTCATGAAGGCCCTCATATTTATTTGTTGCTTTTTGATTAACTCGTCTAGCTTGCTGATATTCCCCGTTGTGGCAAAGGATCTCCCTACTGGTTGGGGAGTGCCTGGTTGAGGAGTACTAGATCGACTTGATGTTCCTGGTCGGTTCGCCTCAGCTTCTGGTACGCGTAGGCTACCTTGTTGAGAAATTGGTGCCCTCTGCTCTAACTGGTCCATGGTTTTTTTGATGACGCTTTTGGTCGTCATATAAACTTCTTCGGCTGTTTCGTAACAGCCTTTCGTGTAGTAAACATGGTCATGTTCTGCTAGCTTACTTATTTTACTATGATTGTTAAGGTACGTTGACCAATAGGTCTCTAAAAGGTCATTTTTCCGCTTACAATACTCATACGTCTTTCTTTCCGCTCCATCTTTTTTGAAATTAGCCAGCAGCTTTTTTATTGCTTCGTAAATTTCAGTTTGGTTGATGAAAAGGTTGTCCATGGTGTAGAATAGACAAGTATTACAAGCTATAAAATAAAATGGTTTAATCTGACCTTATTATCTGCAACCTGCGTCTGTCCTCACTAATCACTGTAATCCAATGGTATGGTATCACTGTATCACTTGGTAGGAACTGGTAGGTTTTCTCGAAGGACCATGAAAAGGGTTGTGGTTTGTTCGGGGTTATGTGGTAGATGTTAATGGTTGGACCCCAAACGGCCCTTTTATGGTTGGTATTTTGAAGGTGGTCAAGGAAAGTCACTGGTTTGGTATGGTACGGACTATATTCCCTTGACACACAGTATTTCTGGTTATTTAGGCTATTGCCGCCAACTTATGGTAGGAATGGTATAAAATGGTTGAAATGGTTTGGTTTGAACCCGCGACGTTGGCGGTCGATCGCGGACTGAGTATATTTGGGTAATCGCGAGCAAATACGCATTCAATGCAAGCGCAGCTGAAATGCATATTTGCTGCGTGGTCGGTTTACCCGAACAGGCGGGTTGTATTCTATTGAATCATATGAAAGCCTACACACACACCGCAGGCGGTGGCAGCACTATGCAAAACATAGGAAAAACCGCCACGCCTTCGCCTCCGCTCCGCCTCCGGTTTCAGTGTGTTTACACTTTAATGGCGCTCATTAGGCGAGGCCTATGTCCAGAAGTGGACTAATATAGGCATCATCATTAGATGACACTGAACATGCTGAGACAGGGACCAAAACGGTCCCTATCTCAGCATAAACTTTCTTTCTTTTCTTTCTTCCTTCTTTCAAATGATTAGTTTTGTCCGTAAGGTAAGGTAAGGCAATACATACCGTCGTTGTACTGGTTGGGCTGCCACTGCTGCGCGTCGACGCGGTGGCGCGGCGGGGCGCGCGCTCCCCGCGCCCCGCCGCGCCCGAAGCCGCGTCCGCCGCGCCCGCCGCGCGTCGAGCCGCGCCCGCCCTGACCCTCGCCGCGACCTGCAATACAGACAACGATTATATATAACTTGGAAACATAAGATGGTTTTGTCACTTTATCCAACAAAAACTTGCTTGTTCTTTTTTAGATTTATAGACTATAAATAGATTTAATCACTCGGCGTCATTTACAGTTCTAAAATAGGTAGAGCTTGTGTTATGGGTACCATAAAAGCATAGAAAAGTGATAGTAATCTTCGTCTCGCCTAAGCGGCTGAATGGATTTAAATGAAAATTTGCAAAGATCGATGGTGTTCTGAGAAAGGACATAGGCTATTGTTATCCTTTAATTTAAACAATTAATACAATACTAGCAATCCGCCCCGACTTTGCACGGTTTTATTATACGTTTAAACGTACAATAAAACCGTACAAAGCCGTAATATCTTTGAAATATCTTTGAAACTACGCAACGGATTTTGATGCGGTATTTTTTAATAGATAGAGTAATTTAAGAGGAAGGTTTATACGTATAATAAAAGCGTGCGAAGCCGAGTCGGGTCGCTAGTTGTTAATAAAGAATAATTACATTAGTGTTTATATGATGAAATGTACGTATGCTGTTCACGTAGGAATAAATGAGTCGATGAATATACTCACGCGACCGCGCCTGCGTGCCGCCGGCGCCGCGCTCCCGCTCGCGCGGCGGCGCGCCCTCCCCGTTGTTGACCGGCTGTGGTGGTTTCTTTTTCTTCTTCTCACTGGTCTGCCATTCGCCTTGCTGCGGACACATACACATAGTTCAACCACTATTGGTGCACAATGTCTGAATTGTTGGTTGAATTGCCTTGCCTATGGAGTCTACACGCAGAAATCGGCAAAACAGCCCATCGAGTCGGTGAGACATGTAGGAATATAAAGCAGCCGATAGTGTTTAATAGGCTTGTTTGCACCCCGTCGACTATAATGTATCGACTCCATATTCAAATTTAAAATTGAACACAACAAACTCTTTGAGAAGCGGTCACTACTTACTTTATGGTGTATAGTTATTATTTATATATATATAGTTATAGTATATAGTTATAGTAGTAGTGTATAGTTCAGTTCTCTACTCTTATGAGATTTTTTTAAGATACCTAAGTTCGAGTGGAGGATCTTTACAATCATGCATACCGAAACACTTTTGGAGTTTGGGTCGAGGTAACGACTAAATATACTGGTGTAAGTCAGGCGTTACCTTTAGTGTCTCTAGCAGGATGTTGCAAGCGCCGACCATGTCGTTGTCAGCGTCGTGCAGCGCCGAGCAAACCTCCTCCTCCGTGCGGCAAGTCATCTCCATCAGATCTTGTGTGTTACCTTTAGTGTCTCTAGCAGGATGTTGCAAGCGCCGACCATGTCGTTGTCAGCGTCGTGCAGCGCCGAGCAAACCTCCTCCTCCGTGCGGCAAGTCATCTCCATCAGATCTTGTGTGTTACCTTTAGTGTCTCTAGCAGGATGTTGCAAGCGCCGACCATGTCGTTGTCAGCGTCGTGCAGCGCCGAGCAAACCTCCTCCTCCGTGCGGCAAGTCATCTCCATCAGATCTTGTGTGTTACCTTTAGTGTCTCTAGCAGGATGTTGCAAGCGCCGACCATGTCGTTGTCAGCGTCGTGCAGCGCCGAGCAAACCTCCTCCTCCGTGCGGCAAGTCATCTCCATCAGATCTTGTGTGTTACCTTTAGTGTCTCTAGCAGGATGTTGCAAGCGCCGACCATGTCGTTGTCAGCGTCGTGCAGCGCCGAGCAAACCTCCTCCTCCGTGCGGCAAGTCATCTCCATCAGATCTTGTGTGTTACCTTTAGTGTCTCTAGCAGGATGTTGCAAGCGCCGACCATGTCGTTGTCAGCGTCGTGCAGCGCCGAGCAAACCTCCTCCTCCGTGCGGCAAGTCATCTCCATCAGATCTTGTGTGTTACCTTTAGTGTCTCTAGCAGGATGTTACAAGCGCCGACCATGTCGTTGTCAGCGTCGTGCAGCGCCGAGCAAACCTCCTCCTCCGTGCGGCAAGTCATCTCCATCAGATCTTGTGTGTTACCTTTAGTGTCTCTAGCAGGATGTTGCAAGCGCCGACCATGTCGTTGTCAGCGTCGTGCAGCGCCGAGCAAACCTCCTCCTCCGTGCGGCAAGTCATCTCCATCAGATCTTGTGTGTTACCTTTAGTGTCTCTAGCAGGATGTTGCAAGCGCCGACCATGTCGTTGTCAGCGTCGTGCAGCGCCGAGCAAACCTCCTCCTCCGTGCGGCAAGTCATCTCCATCAGATCTTGTGTGTTACCTTTAGTGTCTCTAGCAGGATGTTGCAAGCGCCGACCATGTCGTTGTCAGCGTCGTGCAGCGCCGAGCAAACCTCCTCCTCCGTGCGGCAAGTCATCTCCATCAGATCTTGTGTGTTACCTTTAGTGTCTCTAGCAGGATGTTGCAAGCGCCGACCATGTCGTTGTCAGCGTCGTGCAGCGCCGAGCAAACCTCCTCCTCCGTGCGGCAAGTCATCTCCATCAGATCTTGTGTGTTACCTTTAGTGTCTCTAGCAGGATGTTGCAAGCGCCGACCATGTCGTTGTCAGCGTCGTGCAGCGCCGAGCAAACCTCCTCCTCCGTGCGGCAAGTCATCTCCATCAGATCTTGAACCTAATAACAATAAACCATAGTATGTTACCGTCGATATAATTTAGGAAACATTTATTATATACTTATGTTTAACCTCTCGACCTTGACCCCAAAATGTCAAAAAACGTAACGTCAGCCATTGCGATTTTTTGAAAATGGCGTAAAAAAAATAGCATTGGACAAAAAATGTAATAACTCTACAACCAAATCATATTTTATCATTCTGTAAACAGCAATAAAATAATAGATTTATTTCCTATCTGACAGGCATCTAAATTTAGTGTTTAGTCAAAAATAATATTTGTATCACGAGATCAAACTTTGAAAACCATTTTGCAGGCTGGATAACAAGAAATAAATGCATGCTGATCAAAAACGTGAAGAACAAGGACCCATGCCGTGTATTTATGTAAACAATTCGACGAAACTACTTGAGAGGCCTACAATAACACCACTTGAAACTCGACCCGACGATAAACAAAAAATACTAGGGATGTCCTTCACTCTGATATGATTTTATCGATAGTTATTCTTTGTGTACGGAATTTACTCGACTTGAATAAAAATACGATTTCATAGAAATAAAATATTTTATTTACAATAAATTATTATACAAAATATATACAAGTGTCTACAATTATATTTTCAAAAACAATCAATCACACTACGTAGGTAGGATATTAGCGTCACATTACCTAGTGTATTCACAACGAAAATTACAATCAAAGAATAGAAAAAATTACAACCAGTAGTAGTATACAATTGAAACCATTGAGCTAACTGCAGATGGTTGCAAACAGTCTAAAGGTAGCTCAATTTATATAAGGGTCACATTAGTGTGTGTATTCACAACGAAAATTACAATCAAGGAATAGAAAAAATTACAACCAGTAGTAGTATACAATTGAAACCATTGAGCTAACTGCAGATGGTTGCAAACAGTCTAAAGGTAGCTCAATTTATATTAGGGTCACATTAGTGTGTGTATTCACAACGAAAATTACAATCAAGGAATAGAAAAAATTACAACCAGTAGTAGTATACAATTGAAACCATTGAGCTAACTGCAGATGGTTGCAAACAGTCTAAAGGTAGCTCAATTTATATAAGGGTCACATTAGTGTGTGTATTCACAACGAAAATTACAATCAAGGAATAGAAAAAATTACAACCAGTAGTAGTATACAATTGAAACCATTGAGCTAACTGCAGATGGTTGCAAACAGTCTAAAGGTAGCTCAATTTATATTAGGGTCACATTAGTGTGTGTATTCACAACGAAAATTACAATCAAGGAATAGAAAAAATTACAACCAGTAGTAGTATACAATTGAAACCATTGAGCTAACTGCAGATGGTTGCAAACAGTCTAAAGGTAGCTCAATTTATATTAGGATATTAGGGTCACATTAGTGTATTCACAATAAAAATTACAATCAAGGAATATAAAAAATTACAACTAGTAGTAGTATACAATTGAAACCATTGAGCTAACTGCAGATGGTTGCAAACAGTCTAAAGGTAGCTCAATTTATATTAGGGTCACATTAGTGTGTGTATTCACAACGAAAATTACAATCAAGGAATAGAAAAAATTACAACCAGTAGTAGTATACAATTGAAACCATTGAGCTAACTGCAGATGGTTGCAAACAGTCTAAAGGTAGCTCAATTTATATTAGGGTCACATTAGTGTGTGTATTCACAACGAAAATTACAATCAAGGAATGGAAAAAATTACAACTAGTAGTAGTATACAATTGAAACCATTGAGCTAACTGCAGATGGTTGCAAACAGTCTAAAGGTAGCTCAATGTATATTAGGGTCCCATTAGTGTGTGTATTCACAACGAAAATTACAATCAAGGAATAGAAAAAATTACAACCAGTAGTAGTATACAATTGAAACCATTGAGCTAACTGCAGATGGTTGCAAACAGTCTAAAGGTAGCTCAATTGATCCATGTCAATACAGTGTATACATAATCATATTTTTGAATAACCTTTGAAAAAATGAAATCTTTTATTTTTAGTCTAACAATCAATCTCCACTTGACTTGACGCTAGAAAGAAAGTACTTATGCTAAAACAATAATCAAAACAAACAATGAAATCTCAGCGCAAGTATGCACGGGCTATGAGTTTATGAGATACTGGCTAATATGAAATAACAAGATAACGGAGCGGCAACGCCGCCGCAGCGCGCATATCAGGGAGAAGAGATTATTTGACTATTCTATGTTTCACAATCATGCCAACCTTTCATTCTGCATTCATACAATACTTATCACAATAGTTATTTATGGATAATTGGTATGAAGAAGGAATTATGGTGATGTATGATATGATTTGAAGCAGTTGTTTATACATAATGGCACGCGACAGGATTCGCAGCAATAACGTGTTTTTTGCGACTTTCTGCCTTCCCTAAGGCAAACAAAGCAACGCTTCCAGAAGTTCTGGTTGCGTGCTGAGCTGCCTTCTGTAGGGTCCAGTAAAACGGGCCAATGTGTAGAAACGATGTACCTATCTGGATTAGTGTGCGTAGATCTACTGCTGGATACAGTATATCTACGGCTTTGCGGACAGTGTGAAAGATGATTTGTGAGAATGGAATCTACAAGCTGAAGGCGGAAGGCTAAATGGTCAAAGTTTTTCTGCGTGGATGATTGTAGAAGAGTGCGAGAGTTGAGAATGGATACATTGAGGAGGCGTTTGAAAAGTTTCATATACCATTTTCTGCAACGTTTCCTTTCTAATAAATAAGGCTCCAACATTTGGTCCTTCATATCGACCCCCCCCATGAATTTGTTGTAATCCAGTACCACTTGAGGTTTGAAGGGCACTGGCCGAGATGATGGTCTTGATGAGACTGTAGGCAAAGCAGTAGATGCACCATGACAAGTAGAAATCATGGTAATTCTTTTTTTGTCTTGCCATGACAATACTGTGACATCGCCGGAATGTCTGGCTATGTACTCTCCCCTTCTAAGAGGAGCCTTATTTATTAAAATGGGAACATCGCGCCGGGAAGGTCGCAATGTACCAACGCAGTCGGTACCATTGCGCTTAAGAAATCTGGCTAATAGGGGTGAATTGTACCAATTATCCATAAATAATCTATACCCTTTGTTCAGTAAGGGACCAATGAGCTTTTTGACAACAGCTGTACTTTTAAGTACTCCGGGCGACTGCTCCAAATCTGTTGCGGATTGTTTACCGGTGTAAACAATAAAAGACCACAGGTATCCGGTGGCACTCTCACACAGCTCGAACGTTTTTATACCAAACTTAGATGCTTTGCTCCGAATATACTGTTTGAAGTTCAATCTTCCTTTCCAAAGTGTTAGGCTTTCATCTATACAAATGTCTTTACTTAAAATATAATTCGATTGAAATGCGGAGTTTAAATGTGTAATAATTGGCCTCAAACGGTGTAATCGGTCAACATTTCTGGCGCTAGTGTTGGAGGGATTTGGGTCATTTAAAGCGGGGTCGGAATCTACAAAATGTAATGCTCTTGTCAACATTTCATACCTTCTTCGTGTGAACATGCGTCTGTAAACTTCCGTTTTCAGCAGGGGATCGACAGAAAAGCAACTGGTGATCGTTGGCATTTTGACGATCCCCAGCATCATCCAGAACGAAAAAAGGCATAAAATTTCGTCTCTGTTCGTGGGGAACCATTCAGCCTGGAAAGCGACTGACACAATTTTGGTGGCGTATAAGTTGGTCTCCGCCACAATAAGGTCTAAGACGTCATCGCCCCAATAAGAGCGAAAAGCGTCATAGGCCGAATTGTATACCCGTACTGCACCAGTACGTTCGGGTGCAAAATTGTGCTCTTCACCTTCAAAGGTCTCCATAGAGGACCATTGAAAGTGAAGATTGTCACCTTCCAGTCTAGGGAGAGCATCAGCTCCAACACTAGCGCCGAGAAACGCATCGTCATTCTCACTCTCACTAGCGTCCTCTCCTCGTTCAACATTTCTCTCATCCATTTCATCATCTCGCATCCTCGTCTGTCGTCTCCTCAATACATCCGTCGCCAATCTTACTAGTTCGGGGGGGACGTCTTCGTCTGTCGTCCAAATTTCATCTAATGGGTGTCCAATTTCCCACTGACGTCCCTCCCTACGGCCCCGGTTTGGATACCCACCCCTACGTGCACTCTGTCCTCGCACACCCCTAACACCCCTTCGTCCACCTCTTCGCCCACTCGTCCTTCTCTGGCGTGCGTCTCTAATACTTTCATCTCTCTCATGCTCTCCAGGTGATTCATACAAGGAGTGGGTATCCGGGGCAAAGAACACCTCTTCGTCCAGCGGCTCACCATTCTCGTCGAAAATCCGGACTAAGTTGACAGGCACCGGAGCACTGTAAAAAAAATATACTATAATTGGATTGTTGCATACTACATATTTATTCATATGTGACGACCGATGTGGTGGGCGAAGGTCCGCCTGCGACGCAGGAGGTTGCGGGTTCGATTCCCGCCTCGGAACAAATTTGTGTACGCAGAAATCTGCAGAAATGTGTTACGTTGGTCTGAGTGCTTGCTATGTATAATCAAAAATATCTATCTATGTATAATATATTAAATCTATCAGTTATCACACACATAACACAAGCTTTAGCACAAGCTTACTTTGGGGCTAGATGGTACTGTGTGGATTGTGTTTATTTATTTATATAAAAATCCAGCATCACACTTACGATTCTGACGGAAAGGCCGGTTCAAGTGGTGACCGAGATCTACTCCGGGGCACTGAACGAAGAGGCGTTGGGTTGTCCTGAATAGAAATTACACAAAAGTTAATGAAATGAAGAGATTAAACTGCTATAAATACAGCAATATCGTAAACCTAACCAAATAAAGAAAGCGTACCATTCGTGACAGTCTCTCGTGGCGATGTGGGGACGAGAGAACGTCTGTTGAATCCCAAGCCTCTCCCTAAGACAAACATAAAAGGTATAAGTACACTGCAACCCATAAGTAATATAAATAACTATAACTGTAAAACAAAATAAAAGCATTACCATTTGCGAAAAGCTCTCGCGGCGCTCTGGGGACGTGAGAGGTGAGTACGATGGAGCCTCTGGAGATCCATCGCTAGCTTCTCCCTAAGGCAAACATTAAAAGCGTAAGTACACCAACCCATGAGTAATATAAATAACTAACCGCAAACAAAAGAAAAAAAAATCAAAAAATAAAAGCATTACTATTTGTGACAAATTCTCCCAGCGTTCCATGGCCAGCCCCGGCGATGCATGGGGCGTATGTGGACGGCCGTCCCTGTTATTGCGCGTTTCATTCTAAAACATAAGAGAAAAGGCCATGCAAAAAAACTGCGACCCAAAGCAAAAAAAAACTCTGCTAACCGGTAATCAGAACAAATAATAAAAAAGGGTTACCAACCTCATTGTCCTCGAACTCCGATTCGAGATCACTCATGATATCCTCATTATCCTCGGCGGATCCTTCATCTTCCTCGCTTTCGTCCTCGCCATACAGGATATCGAGGAATTCCGCAGGCGGATCCAAACCACCGCGCCATCTCGACATGCTACAACAAAAATAAATAATAATAATAATGATGAACAATTCATACAGGAAAATCTAGCACGTATTTGTTATAATAAATAAAATAATCATAATACTAAACATAGATAAATACGGAAAAAGGTTTATTCAGATCATCACAATTATTATTCCCGAAGTGGGAATCGAACCCGCAACCCGCCACAGAGGTCGTCAATAAGGTAGAAAATTTTCGTAATATCGTTTTACCCCAATGCAACCCCACACTATTTTCTTGTAACAAAATAAAAAAATAATTTCGGTATCGGTAAGTAAAAATAACAAAATTATGACGTGAAAGTAAACATAAATTCATAACACGACGTCACCATCTCTATCTATAAAATCCAAACTTCATCGTATATCTATCGACACTACGTCAATCCCTATTCAAAACGTCAGACAAAAAATGGTCCCATCATCCATCCGCAAACTACGTCCTTAGCGCTACAGACATAAAGACCAAAATGGGTCGCTGGATATTGACTGACGAAACACCATTTTGCATGAATTGTACATGAAATGTTTATGTTTCTATATCACTCAAATTACAACAATGCGATGATAAATCGTTGTGTAAATGAGTTGTAGTTTGTTTTTATAAGCTTATTACTACATTTACTAACACACATAGTAATAAATCACTTCGAAATCAGTCGCAAACTACCGAACTTTTTCAAGCCACATCTCAAAGTTATTACGATATATTTCTTACAACCTATTATCTAAAAATACTTATATTGGTCAGAATAAACAGTTATAATAAACAAAACACCACTTACTTTCGTAAAATCCAGAAAAAACAGCCAACAAACAACACTGCACTCGCGAAACACAGGCAAAAAGACGCTAAGTTTTACCGCCGAAAGCAAACTGACGGCCCACACATGACATTATTATTTTTCGTTCAGAAACTAGGAAATTTTTCAACGAACGTCAATCATCAAACTTCTCCATAGACAAGTAGTCTCTATCACGGCTAAAAAAGGATCAGAATCAAATGCAAGACCCGCGGTAGCCGGCTACCGCTTGGGGTTTTAGTGCATGGCGCGGTGACGTCATCGCGCGGTAGCCGGCTACCGCTTGGGTGTAGAAGAGTTAAGAAAAACTTACAGCTAATAAAATAAAAAATATTTAAAGAAAAAATGCTGGACATGCTGCTACACAACATCATCTAGCTAGATCTTTCTAAGGATTCTAAACTTATCGTTACTTCATTCTTTTTTATATCAACAAGAATTAAGGCACATTTTTCCCCAGAAACAACCATAAAACATCCTAATATCAAATAAAATCAATAGTCCCTTAACTTTCATCTTTATAACAAAAAGCACGGCAAAATGAGCCCTATTGTTTTCCCATCTTCCCACGACAGCTTCGTATTTCTCAATGTCAATGGGTGAGAGTTGCTTACCATTTTTCTGACGTCAGCGCCGTCGTCTGTGGTTTTGCGATCGATCATGTTTGCCATACGGATTTGCTCTGTAGTAGCCTGAAAATAATGAATATTTATGTGAAAACATTGCCTTGCCTTTAGATTCGTTTAATGATTAGGCAAATAATGCTGGACAATCTACACAACATCAAGTATCAGCATCACTATATAGTATAAAACAATGTCGCTTTTTCTGTCCCTATATCCCTGTCCTTTTGAATGCTTAAATCTTTAAAACTACGCAACGGATTTTAATGCGGTTTTTTTAATGATTCAAGAGGAAATTTTATACGTATAATAAAACCGTGCGAAGCCGGGGCGGGTCGCTAGTCTGTCATAATATGCTACGTAGTGGTGTTATGGCAACTTGAAACTGAAATACCTAGTACTTTTCACTACAAAGATTAAAGTTACTCAAGTATTTTTTTAGTATACATAGAAAACACTCGGAACAAAATTATTTGTAGTTCGTACAACATTTGTTCGAAGTCGGTTAACATCAGTAAATCAATATCTTTATTTATTTAGGCTTGCAAAATAAGTACTTAGACAAGTCAAATTTAATACTATAGGTACATCATTATCAAAATAAATTAATATAAGAAATAAAGTGATAATTGATTTTCAGTTCGCTTCAATCTTTTGTCCTTTGTTGAAACCAGCCGCTTCTCCCCCCTCTGTCGTCCTAGGGCTCAAACACAAAACTGCGAGCTCGCATCGCATCGCAAATATCTGCGAGCTCGCACGATAACGTCCGATCTCATTTGCATCGCGCATTCCTGTCATATTACGTCATACTTGGTGACCCCCCTTTTAGTCCGCTCTGAGACAACTTTAGCGAAAGATACGCGGCGCCTGAGTCGCCTTCTTTGTGTTGTAAAAAAAACTGCTTCAGTTCTCAACTCATACTAATTTCGAGTAAAATTCAGAGTTCATAATCGTATTAAGGTTGTTTCTGGTCCAGGACTAAGCATAGCTCCGCTATTAGATGGCGCTGATTTTCTATGTTGAAGTTTTTCACTATTTTCTTATTAAATTGTGCATAATTGTTTAATTGTAATATATTTGCCGCAAATGGGATGTTGTTTTTTATGTACCAAGCAATTTTTCAAGTGTTGAAAGCATCTATGGAGCTTGTATTTGGGAAGAGCAAAAAAGATTTTGCCTGTGTGAGTGATCGGCCGCTACGAGTCACTCACACAAAAAAAGATCTTGCCTGTGTGAGTGATCGGCCGCTACGAGTCACTCACACAGGCAAACCCTATAAATTCAGTGGAACTAAAATAACTACTGTTCGAAAAATAACAGAGATAATTGGAGACGCCTTAGGACTAAATATTTTTCGGACCAATAGTTCCGTTTTCGGGACATAACTAAATTACATCTAAAATTAATTCAATAAAACCACTAGTTAACGAACTAATTTTCGACTCTTGTTTTTTTTTAAGAATAAAAACAGGCTCTATTTACATTTAAAAAAAATTGGAGGTAATTTTCTTTTATCGTTTTGAACAATTTAAGTAAAAAGGCGCAGAGGGTAATGTTATTTACAAACTAGCTTATAAGCTAAGGAATATCTTACAAATTATAGGTAAAAAAAATACTTTTCACACTATTTATTAATTTCGTTAAATCATTGGAATTGACAAATAATTTGAATGAGTTCACAATAACAATCATTAATTTTAAATGTACGCACTGTGAAAGTTGTTCCAATATTATAATAAAATTACAATAAAATTGTTGGCGTAAGGAAGTCTCCACTTTTTTTGACTCTGTTCTTTGTGTACTTAGGTATTTTAGCTCCGATTTTACGACCACTTATAATAGATTAAAAGTAATACAAATTTTCACCGTATTTCAATAAGTCACGTTGGACTAGCGGTTCGAACAGTCGGGTGGGTGCGACGATGTATAGTCGTACCTGGGTTCGAAACCACTGAAAATTTGATTTACTTTTTGCTTTTTGATGATAAAATATCCACAAAATTTTGATACATCCCGTTAGTACGGGCTCGAATCCCTTCAACACTACCAAAATTTTTGATTTTTATCATTTTTATTCTTTATGTTTTGAACAATGTCATAGACCTAGTACAAACAAATTCATGTTTGTCATACATTACTTATTGTAAGCCTTCCTAAGTCTATTTTATTGTAATATAAAACTTTGGTAGACTGTTCTGCGTACATCCCACAAAGGGTCCTGACCTCGTTTCTAACGGTATGACAAAAATAAAATGAAACAATTATGTACTATCAACACCAACTGATTTTTATTTTATTTTAGCTCTTTACGCCAGCTAATGTTTAGGCATTTTTACAAATCGCTCATTGAATGCAAAACGGCCACATTTCAAAAAATTTAGAAAATGTTTTATTTCTCATAAAGTATATCTTCTTTTGAAAACATTTCATTTAAATATTTATTTCTTTTTATTGGGATTATTATCTTAACTTTGCTTCAAAATTTGAATGCAAAAAGGGCTTTTGTAGTTTTTATCAAGTTGGGTGATAGATATAACAGCGACCATTATTTTAAAATAGAGCAAAAAATTACGAAAACAATGATGAATGTGATGAATGAAAGAAAAACATTTTTTCAAAAAAATCATGTTCAAAATTTTGTTTTGGCTCCTGTAAAAAGTGACGATTAGTCCAATAAAATAAAAAAAAATATATAATTCCGGACAGTCCACACAGCATCATCTAGCCCCAAGTTGAGCAAAGCTTGTATTATGGGTACTAGTTGACTGATAAACTTAATACAATACATTACATAGATAGATATTTTTTTTCTAAATACATAGAAAACACCCAGACCAACGGAACAAATTTCTGCAGATCGTACACAATTTTTTTCCGACACGGGAATTGAACCCGCAACCGGTCGCAGGCGGACCTTCGCCCACTGCGCCACATCGGTCGTCGCTGATGAATGAGCGAAATGCTTTGCATACACTCTGACACGTCTAATGCTGGGGCCACACTATCGTGATATGCCGATAATTATTGCCATAAGTTATACAACACCTAGGTGTAACCACGATTTATGGCCATAATTTTACAATGCCAATCAATATGGCAAATGGCGGTAGGCAATAGCTCCGGCGGCGGTCTTGTTTCGCACATCAAAGAAGATTACCGCAGTAATTAATGCGTTTGTGGCCACTACCGTTTGTCCAGTGTGCAATATGAGCTCACCGGCGGCGCGGCGACGCACGTGATATTTTTACCGCCTTATTTATTGACATATCTAGGTAAACTCTAGTGTAACCACACCAGTTCATGCAGTAATTTAAACGGTAATTTAATGTCATAATTATTGCGGTAACAGCCCGGTAGACGGTAAGGTAGTGTGGCCCCAGCGTAAAACTCTCTAAACTGGTATCTATAAGCAAACATTTTATCTGTTTACATAGTGTCATTTATTGTTGTCATGGGAACGGCACGTAGGCTTCCTAGATCTTATTTGACATGCAACAAAAATAGAAGGGAATAAATACTTGGACGATGGAAAAACGCTTTGAGAACGTAAACTATGGTATTATTAGATGATTCTTTAGATAGCACAGAGATGGCGATTTCGTCGCCGCCGCCGTCACACTCACAAGTTCAAGCGGGCGTACGACACTATCCGTGTTCACTCACGCATTGATAGAAATGGCCTAAAATTTTCACGTTATATCTAATTATACCGAGTGTTTTCATGAATCAAACACAATTTGCCGCAAATAATGACGAATAACAAAGCCAAAAACAGTTATTTATTTGTTAAATTATGTCCACATCGCTCATATTTGGGAAAATACAAACGTATGGAACTCGGATCACCTTAAATGGATGAATCCAGAATCTTCTTTTTCTTTTATATCTATTTAACAATAACAGCAGTGCAATTGGACCGATTTATGCAAAAATGATGATGATGTAGATGGTTTCTGTGATGAACCTTATTCTGATTTGGACGAGGAGTAGGGCCAATTTTATTTGTTTTGTCTTTTAAAACACAAAAATGATTACTAATTTTTATCACACTTTGAATCATTTTTGCATTTTAATTTTTGCACCCTACATAGCTCTTTCCATACAAAATTTAATTTTGTAATAATGATCCAGGCGCAACTTTTCCCAATTATCTACTAAACTATTACAATTTATTCTTTATATTATTTATAGCAAAATAATTGAGCTTACATAGCATTAAATTAAATTAAAATAACAACATTTTGTATTACAAAGCTAGAGAAATACCGCCACAAACTTAAATATCGATTATCTTGAAATGAGGTTTGTGTGGGTTGGATCATTTTTGCTTAAATCGGTTCAATTATCTTTTTGGGATCCATCTTACGCTTCCTAAAAATACGTCCAATACGGCTGACTAAACTTGAAGGTATGGTTACCCTACAAAACGGTTCGCCGCACAAATTCGCATCGCAGAAATTCGCAAATCAAGTTCGTGTGACATCGCATCGCATCGCATCGCACCAAATCGCAGTTTTGTGTGGGAGCCCTTAAACCTAAATTCCACCCTGTATAAGACGTTACCACGTTCAAGACTCCTGTTGTTATGGCTCAGAGGAGAGCTAGTCAACTCAGATCCCAAAGGTAACAAGTTCAAATGCGCAGTTGCGCTCGGAATATTTTAAAGAAATGGCTGGTCGAGCAATCCTTATACAGGATTGAGGAATTCGTGAGATGATAATGTATGATTTGATGATATATTTCATTGTTATTGGATTATTATTTTATGTTATTTTAACATAATGAGATCACATAACTCACTAGTATATACAATTATAACAAACTCTTAAAAATCTAAGCCGTCTCCAGAAGGCAGAGTACCTAGAATTCTGGCTAATTATGATACATGTTATTATTATTTGGTTGACATATTAATTTTGATTTTTATTACACTATTTTAATTGGTTTAACTATAGAATATATTCATATGATATACCTACTTAAGTATATTTAAGTTCTACTTAATCATCCAATTTGACCATTGAATATTGTCAAGTTATGCAATATGTCATGTTCGGAAATAGGTCACCCAGGCATCGACGCGGGCCGGTGTGATTTCGCACGGACTGGTTTGACCTAATTTGATGTCCTTACTTATAGTACTATGCAGTTATGTTTACTGGATATGGAACCTATTCTACACTAGCTATGCGTTTCGCAAGGCTATTTAATATCTGTAACTTCTTAAGTTATTTAAATTAAATTTGATAGTTTAGGACCCAGAATAACACAATCAGGAAATTTAAACCTCTGAGGGGTTAAATAGGGTGGTAAAGTTTGTATGGAAATTATTATTTTCTATATCATAAATACCTACATACAAGATTTTTTAGGAAGAATAGCAACTCACAAGTCGTTTTTGTTTGATTCACAAAAACTCGGTATAATAAACTGCAAACTAAATAATTAAACACGAAATTTGAATATTTTTACGAAACTACCCCTAGGAGGCGTATAATAAATTTATGAAATTTGACAAATAAATTTGCATGCGAGCGAAGCCGCGGAGCGCAACTAGTCTTCAATAAATACCGCCTCGGCACACCGTGCCCCGTGGTGTGGCCCACCGCAAGTGACAGCGCAGCGGGCAACGTGGGAGGGAAGCATTTTATCCCAAAATGTTTCAAATCAAAATAAAAATTGCTAATCTCATCAAAACGCACTCCTTTTAATAAGTTTGCGATTATCATAACAGACATAGGCGAATGACCGTCTTTCGTTATCATAAGACTGTTATTGGCAACATTGCGTCAGGAGACTTATTGTTTTATCATTTTCGCTGAGACTACCTAAACGTATGATAGTTAATTTCCAATTCTCATTTAAAATTATATATCATTTGATCAAAATCAAAGCTCTTTATTTCCTTTAGACCTTCAGGACTCTTGGACACGCTATAAATACATGTTAATAATGAATATTTCTCATTTTGATTTTTGTTCATCTCAATCTTTTTAAGGTAAATCAGTAAATCAATATCTTTAGGCTTACAAAATAAGCACTGAGACGAGTCAAATATAATACTATAGGTACATAATTTACAAAATAACATAAGAAATAAAGTAATAATTGATTTTCCCTTCCCTTCAATCTTTGGTCCACTAGTGGAAGAAGCGAAACAGAAACCCCTAGCACGTGTATAACTTGTGTCTAATACATGTTCGGTAAGGTAAAGTAAAGAAGCGAACTTCACCTTTTTATACTACAGACAAAACTGTCATCTCTCAGAGATAAGTTTGGCAGTTCAATGAACTTCATCCCTGGAGAGGCATCCCCAAAACCTTAACCTAACCTACGCCACCCCGGTGTGCCCGTCCGGGCAGGCAGGTCAATGACCGGTGTTGACCTTCGCGTCCATTTGGGACGCGGACCTAGAGGTCGCAGGATCGATTCCCTGCGACGAAGGACAATCAGACTAGGATTATTAGGGGATTAAGGAGAATGTCTGCTAGATGCTGGAATTGGAGATGCATATACGAACACTTTTTGATTTAGACAGAGCAGCTTGGAACGGATTTTGCTCCAACTAGAAAAAAACAACTAAACAAGGTATAGGTTTCGTGTTCATTTCTATATTTAAACTTTAAAAGCTTGAAGTGAACTAAAAATCCAAGTGATAACTTTATCAGGGTGATTGGTAGCGGGGTGCAAAGCTTGATGGTGACAGCTCCATTCAAAAGTTATATTTAGTTAACGAACGATTTGAGTCAGATTAAATAAATAATGTACAATTCACACAGCATCATCTAGCCCCCATTTAATCAGATTGTACCCATAAAACGCAACAATTTGTTACACTAACTAGATAAACTTAATACATTGTAACATTATAATGTATTAAGTTTTAGATATTTTTATTGTACATGAAGAAAACAGCCACAAAATACCCAAATATCTGCAGATTACAATATTGAAACATTTGTCCCGAAGCGGGAATTGAAACCGCAACTTCCTGTGCAAGCTGCGCCACAGAAACGTTAAAATTAAATGACTGCAATAAGTACAGAATATGTAATAGCGAGTTTCAAGTACTTCCTATCTATCATAGCAATTAATAAAATCACCCAGAGATAAACTTCTGAGCCATAGCTTAGGTAGTTGTGTGTGGTTTAACCTTGTGCTAGGTTAAGGTCGATAACCAAAGCGAAATACGTTACGTAGAATAAATAAGTATCACCCACGTTATATCGATCGACGTTGTCCATAGGTTAAAGTATGACTTGATGTCTGTATTACTTTTAAAAATAAGTTATAATGACTTATGAAACGTGATTAATCTGTGCTACAGAAATGATAGAACATTATAAAGGAATCATTTCTTATCCAAAACCCCGATCGACGACCTTAGTAGCTCAGCGAGCGGATGTTCGCTTGGGACGCAGGAGATTGCAGGTTTGATTACCGCCGCGGGACAAGAGTTTATATTTGACTCAGGTTTTTTCTATAAAGAATATCTATCTACATATTGTATTAATTCTTGAAGTTAAAGGAATACAATAGCCTATGTCCTTCCTGGGAACACCATCGATTTTTGTAAATTTTCATTTCAATCCATTCAGCCGCTAAGGGGTGACGAAGTAACAGACAGACAAAATTACTATCACTTTTCTATGCTTTTGTGGTACCCATAACACAAGCTCTACCTATTTTAGAACTAAAATAATGGCGAGTGATTAAATAGATAAATAATACTTATGTACTATTTCACACTTAAAAATATTTCACACTTAAAACTAAGAATATTCGTAAAAAAATTAAATTGTTAACTACTGCCCCATAGCGCTTCCATCTGCTTTATCTAAAATGAATAAAAACGTTATATTTAACGCAATAAATTCATTCTTAAAGAAAAAATATGTATGTAGGTACTAGCAACTAAACAGAATGGATTTAGAAGAGGAAAGTTGATATATTTAGCAATTTTTAATCTTTTAACTGAAATAATAGGAGGAATAGATGAATGGACGCCTATATGTGCCCTATACGCGTATACATATCGACACTCCCTACGTATCTTCGTGTAACTGCCAGATACACACTTATACGTTTGATGCATTTTTGGCATCTACACATTCCAGTCTATCATTATAACTTACAAAAAATCAAAAAAGTCTACTCTAAGTACGTTTTTCTTAATCGTATAACTGTCCAACTTCATTATTTTCCCGCCATATAATGCTGTATCTTCCACATACACACTTTTACGCGGGGGGAATGAGGTGCGGGCAGCGGTAACTGCCCGTTGCACGGTTCTTGCGCGGACAACGAATAGAATGCGTGTGCAAGTCGTAAATATTTGACTGCTCCAAAATAACAAGTGAGCGTTTCCGATTCCTGAACAATCTATAAGCAGATGCTACTAAGAAAGGAAAAGTAGATATCCTAGACCCAGCTATATCTACTACTAGCGGCCCGTCCCGGCTTCGCACGGGCATTAAACATTACATTTAGATTTGTTAATTTTAACACATTCATAATAATAATAATAATATGACACATATTCATCCCTTTTATACTATATATAGAATATATATAGAATATATACTATATATAGAAATCGGTTTAGTTTACTAAACGAATTATTATCAAGCGTAAATTCCGCACACGTCCATCACGTAGGGAGCCGACGGCAAGTTTATTTCGTGATCTTAACCCCCCTCCCGTACCCCTGCCCGAGTGACGCCTACAACGCATAGCTAGCCGAATACAGTTTATTTTTTAATTTTTTTTTAACTCGTGATATCTTTTGAATGGATTGTCAGAATCGAATAATTCAAAAAGTAATATAAAGATATTGAAGCAGTCTTAAATAATACATCATTTATTTTGATAAGGGTTAATACCAAGGTACAAATAAAGAGCTTTTTGTAGCGGTGGTATTTTAATTTCTTTTTTTCAATAAAAAAACGCTTATTGTGACATGACTGAAATAGTTAGAGATATGCTGCCGCTGATTTATTGAAGATAATGGTGTGTTCTAAAAAAATGTAGTATATCATTTTGTTCTATCATCAATAGTTTTCGCAGCGCACGCGATGTAAGGTAGTTTTTTGATATTTTTTTCACACCTTGGATTACGTTATCGTAATTTTAGTAAGGATGCCTATTTTTTTTGAAAATGAAATATAGCCTATGTCACTCAGAAATGATGTAGCTTTCCAACAGTGAAAGAATTTTTCAAATCTGCCAAGTAGTTTCGGAGCCTATTCAATTCATACAAACAAACAAACAAACAAAAAATCAAACCTTTCCTCTTTATAATATTTGTATAGATGTATAGATGTATAGACAAGACCAGGTAAGTAAATCATAATTAATGATTTACCAACTTTTTGTACTTTTTGATGTTCAATCATAGTTATTAGGTTTTTTGAATCAGTTGTGTGTTATTGCCTTCATTGCTGACTAAATAGACAATTTATTAGTAAGTACATTTTGAAACTTTCCCAAAATTTTTGATAACCGACGTACAAATGTGTAACTACGCACATACATATTTATACATCGGGATTCACTATGATCATAAGGTGTATCTAGGCACTTACATATTTATACTTCGAAAAGTTGTGAAATCAAAATTCGGTAACTGACTTTTACATAGTTTTACATAGGAAAATTATTGAATTAAAGTTATAGTAACCCATGCACTTACATAGTTATGTGTTTGTGTTTTCATGTTATTTTAATAAAAATCAATTATTTTTAACCAATTGAAAAAATCCCAATATGAATTTTTTTGTTCGCGGATAACTTCGTTGTTTGTGAACCGATTTTTTTGATTCTTTTTTTTGTCGGAAAGAAGATAATTCCAAGGGTGGCCCCATTAAAATATTGAGGATTTTCAGAGTTATGATCAGAAATGCACTTCAAAAATGCAAGGTGCTCTCTTCCAAAGAATTTTAAGTCGATTTTCATAAAAAAATTAATTTTGCTCTTTGTTGTTGTTTTTCAAATGTAATATCTCCAATGCCATTTTCAGAACATTTTACTGAGGATGACCTAAGCCGAATGGGTGAGATAATATCTGCCAGCGATGAAGAACCTTTTCTTGCACCGCGCATTTCCGTCTTGCATTCTGCGAACACTAACGGTGATAGTCCTGCATCTTCTGAATTGCATGCTCCAGCTTCCCATATCTTAAACAATTATCTTATCACAATATTCCTTGCAAGTTTGTGGTGGAGGGTACAGCAATGACACAGAGAACCTCAGCACTTCGATGTAACGATAGTCAACTTGGCATCGCTGTAAGTATTCCAGAACAGCCCAGGTTCCGACTCAGTCAAAGGCCTTCTCATAGTCCACAAAAGCGAGACACAGGGGCTGATTATACTCTTCGGACTTCTGTATAATCTGCCTCACTGGGTGTATGTGGTCTATGGTGCCATATCCTCCGCGGAACCCGGCCTGTTCTGGTGTCTGGATCTCGTCAAGTCTCCTGGCGAGACGATTCGTGATCACTCGTGAGAACAGCTTGTAGATGTGGCTCAGGAGTGTGATGGGTCAGTAATTTTTAAGGAGAGTTTTATCACTGTTCTTAAAAAAGAGCACCACCAAACTCTGTGGAGGACGGCATTGAAGAGGTTACAACACCTCTTTAATGTCATCCTCCTCCTGTATAACGGAGGCTCCTCCTGTCTTCAGAAGCTCTGAAGTAATACCGTCCTCATCGGGGGCTTTTCCATTTTTAATCTGCCTCAAAGCTAACATGGTTTCGTCTTGACTGATGTCTGGCAGTTCGTCGGTATAGTGACGTGTCAGGGTGGCTCTGGAATCAAGGTCGGGAACGAGGGGCATGTGCAGTGCATAGACGGCCATACTATCTCGGCTGAGATCTCCGGTTTCGACAGTACGGTCCTCCCGTCGTGCGTTTTAAGCTTCGTCAGGAAGCTCCTGCCAAGCTGCTGAGTGAATACTTTGGACCGTCGGTTTCACTCTATCGCCTCTTTAATGAGGCGTGTGTTGGAGCTCCGAAGGTCGCGCCGTACCATCTTCGCAATTAGCTTGTTCAGGTCTGAGCTCTCAGACGAAGTTGCTTGGGTGGTTTCCCGTCCTCTTTTCATCAGCCCCAAAGTCTCATCCGAGAGTTTGGACTTCTTATCAGTTCGCTGTTTTTTGCAGAACTTGATGCCCTCATCCCTCAACCAGATTCTACCAGATTGTGTAGGCTCTCGTCAGCGTCATCAGTGGGTTCCAAGGCAACAAATCTGTCTCCGAGTAGCTGCTCGAACTTCTCGGTGCCCGCCATGATTTGGATTGGATTTGGTCGGAGCGTGGACTTCATCAGACGGTGTCTTTCAAGCTTCAAGTTGATATTCAGAGTGCCTCGGAGCATTCGGTGATATCCGGTATTGAACCTGTTGATCACTGAGACATCTCTGAATATGTGCTTGCTATCCGTCATGATGAAGTCGATCTAATTTTTAGTCACAGTGTCGGGGCTTTGCCACGTCCACTTCCTTTGAGGCTGTTTCTTAAAGAAGGAGTTCATTAATAACAGTCCCTCTTTCTCAAGGAAGTTGACAAGCATTTGCCCCCAATGGAATCAGGAATCACATTCCTGATTCCATAACCATGCGGGCCTATTACGGGCGTTAGATGTTGACATAGTCAAGTTTGCTATTTCATAATATTAATTATGTGTTCACATTTTGATTATGATGAGGTTCATCATCATCATCATCAACCTATATTAGTCCACTGCTGGACATAGGCCTCCCCCAATGAGCGCCATAGCGCCCTGTCTTCAGCTTGACGCATCCAGCATCTGCCAGCAGTCTTTCACAATTCGTCATCCCACCTGGCCGGAGGGCGTCCTACGCTACGTTTACCGAGTCGCGGTCTCCACTCAAGAACACGTTTACCCCAACGGTTGTCGGCAATAATTAGGTTGAAGTACTATAATAATTAGGTGAGCACCTACTTCCCTAATAAATGGTATTTTGAGCTTTTTTTTATTGTTTTATTTAAGATAATAATATAAGGACGACCAATTTTAGCGAAAAAAAATAAGAAGATAAGTGGGAAAAACCCAATTCACGAATACAGTTTTACATTTTAGGTACTACTAAAATTACCTACCTACCTTAAAATAGGCTTAGTTTCGTAAGAAAGTAAATATTCGGCAATTAGAGCCTGGCGACCTGTATTAGGTCACCAGGCCTAATTTGTCGAAACAAAATATGTAGATGCATATTATTAAATTATACAATTTCCAACGTTTAAACATGTAAGCACCAGTTAAACAGAATTATTCAAATAGATCTACTAAGTATAACCGTGTAAAAGGCAGTTACGAAATTGTCATTCTCCTAAGCTTCCACGAAAAAGTGTGTATGTGCCACATAGAGCATTTTATGAGGTTATAAGCACCACGTAAAAATATTTAAGTGTAATAAAATCTAAACCAGTATAGATTGAAATAAATAAAGTATCCATCATAAACTAGATCTACAGTAAGAGCATCTCACCAATTTTCACAGAAATATCTCAAAAAGGGCTCCAGATATAAGCATTTGAACATTTTCAAATCTTTACAACGCTCTCCTGTAAAATTTGTGTTTTGCAGATACACAACTATACGTAGGGAGTGTCGATATGTGGATATGACAAAGGCGTTCGATTATGTAGATGTACTCCTTGACAAACTCTTTCGATACAGAATCAGAAGGATTGCACATAATCTTCTAAGTTCATACCCCGAAAACTGAATGCAATATGTACGGAGATGTAATAAGAATATGTACAAAAACTAAGGAACAAATTAGGTATATGTCTGGAAGTCCTATCAAGTATGGTGTCCCGTAGGGTAGTATAAGGTCCATTACTATTCTTAATCTTCATCAACCAATACACTACATATCTACATCTACATATTTAGATGCTTGTAGTATAGGAACAGTCGGGAATTATTCATTAAATAGCGACCCGCCCCGGCTTCGCACGGTTTTATTATGAGTATACCTTCCTCTTGAATCACTCTATCTATTCAAAAGAACCGCATCAAAATCCGTTGCGTACTTTTAAAGATTAAAGCATTCAAAGGGACATAAGGACATAGGGACAGAAAAAGACTTTGTTTTACACTATGTAGTGACTAACGTGTGTGCCCTCGGCTTCGTACATGCTATTTCTAAGGAAACGTTTCCAGGCCATTTCTTTCCCATTAGAATTGATTCATGTATGAAAAGTAGCCTATGAGTTTTTCCAGGGCTAGTACTACGCCTATTCAAATTTCAACCAGTAGTTTTTGCGTGAAAGAAGAACAAACATCCATCTATCCTTACAAACTTTTACGTATATAATTAGTAAGGATCCTAAAACACAAAAGGACAAAAGAATGAAGCGAACTGAAAATCAATTATCACTTTATTTCTTATATTATTTTGATAGTATGTACCTATAGTATTAAATTTGACTTGTCTAAGTGCTTATTTTGTAAGCCTAAAGAAATAAAGATATTCATTTACTGATTTACTCTAGTGATGGGTTTGTTGACTGACCTGAGGTTTGACCTTCTCCTTTGGCTGTGGCTTCTCCTTCTTGTCTCCGTGTTTGTCCTTCCCACTGCCCCCCTTGGCGCCTCCTTTGGCACCGCCGCGGGCACCCAAACTCATCTTTAATCTATATGTACTTTATATTTACAGCTTCTATTTACAAGCAGCTGCAACAAAGACAACAACATTAAAAAATACTTCCTTCCTTATGGTGGACTTAATAATGAATGAAACTAACAAAGCTAAATAATTAACTACTTTATGAAACCATGTTGTCTGAAAATTAAAACATTAATTCATTTTTCACACATGGAGTGCGGTCTCACACCTTACTTCTTCATGTCATCTTTCATGCAATTTAAATGACTTATACTCTCTTATAGCCATCATTCAAAGTGCACTACCATACAGTCAAAATCATGTAGGTAAGGTAATACTAGAAAATAATATGCTGTTCCATTCGCACTAAAAAAATATTTTCATGCTAGTTAGATTTTAATGTGCAATTGGGCACCTTCTAAACTGGCATTTCATTCATATTTGATGGACAAAAACTGGAAGAAAGGAGGAAGATCTTTGCCTGACAGTGGTTGATTCAATGTAATACAAAACAAGGTGTATTTTCAAGGTTTAATTTACCAGAAATGAGAAAAACAACTTGCCCTGTCTGTAAATTTTTACAGACAGGGCAAGTTGTTTTTCTCATCATAGATGAAAATACCAAACGTAGTAACGTAACGAAGGTACAAGTAAAAAAAGTGTGAAGATGTGTGGAGGTTGTCATTTAAAAACAGTTTTGTGTTACAAATTTTTGGTGAGAACTCGAGAGATGTCTATTAAATAGACGAAGACACAAATGTTCAATTTGGGAAAGCCAATGGCTATTGAAAATATGACAAATCATATTTATCAAAACTGCTCCGGTTCTCCAAGGATCTGGACTGGTTAGGGCCCGGTTAGACAGGAGGATGATAAACAATTCACTCCCATGCAAGATGTCAGTGTAGATCACAGTTGCTCCACTTAGAATTAGCAGTATTAATACATTCTGTATTTTATTTTCGTACTATTTTGTACATTTTTAATTTGTATGAAGCTCTATATAATTCTTGTTAATGTAACTAAGGAAGAGCGAAACCTCCTAGTACAAGTATACTCATATACTAAGGATCTATTCGATATCTCGGGATCCTTACTATTCGATATGACAACGTTTCTTTCACACCACCTTGTTTTCCTTATTAATAGTGTTTTACACTCTAATTTCTATCCAAAAGTTTTGAAAAATTCACGTGTTACTCCACTGTACAAAGGCAAGGGTGAAACTTCTGACGTAAAGAACTATCGGCCCATTAAAATTGTACCCACGTTATCCAAACTGATAGAGTCGATCATGTCAGAATCAATAATGAGGCATTTACAACACAACCAACTCTTATCAGACTGTCAACATGCGTACAGACCCGGCAAATCAACTACATCAGCAACCATGAAAGTCATAGATACAATAAACAAATGTCTTGAGAACAAAAAGCAAGTAGCAGGCATCTTTTTAGACCTTTCGAAAGCTTTTGATTCTGTTAATCATATATTACTATTAGAGAAGCTCAAGGTCTATGGGATTCAGGGCAAGAGTCACAAGCTTATAAAATCTTTTCTAGAGCACAGGGAGCAGACGGTAGAAATTAAAATTAATGATAAACATGCGAGATCAAAAGCGCAATGTATAAATATAGGAGTTCCGCAGGGGTCCGCGCTTGGAAATACTCTCTTTTTAATCTTTTTAAATGACATTGCACATATAAATATTACTGGGGAGATAATACAGTACGCTGATGATACCACCATAGTTGTTTCGGCAGATACAATGGATGGACTATTGAAAACCATTAGTGACACAATTAGTACGATAGGTAACTGGTTCTCAATAAATGGACTTATGTTAAATGAAGATAAAACTAGTATTATGATCTTTAATGCAGTGTCTGCCAGACGACCATCACTAAATATCCCGCTGAAAAGCGGTAGATCTTTAAGTAGTGCTAAATTTACAAAACTATTAGGTTTCGAACTAGATCAGGCCCTGACTTGGAAAAATCATATTGACTCTACCTGTACAAAAATGGCTAAAGGCATATATGCTCTAAAACAATTGCGTCCTATGACATCCCAATTAAATCTTAAAGACATTTATTATTCATATATACACTCTATAATTAGCTATGGCATTATCTTATGGGGAAACTCTACCGACTGTGAAAGAGTGTTAAAGATGCAAAAGCGTGCAATTAGAGTGCTCGTTGGCGCTAAATTTAAAGACTCCTGTAGAGAATATTTTAAAACCTTAAAAATATTAACCTCTACATCACTATACATCTATGAAATATTAAAGTTCGTTATAAAAAATATTTCTCAATTTAAGTTAAGAGGAAGTCAAAGCAAATACAGTAATAGGCATCAAATGGTTTTAGAAACAACTACTCATAGACTCAGAAACACGTCTAAAAAGCAACCGCAAGTAATCGGCCCTAAACTCTTTAACAAACTCCCATTGTGTGTTAGAATCATAACCTGTGAACGAACATTTTTAAATAATGTGAAAGTTATTTTGTTAGACAAAACTATATACACTGTCAGTGAATTTCTAGACAATAATTACAAACAATTTGAAATTCCTCAAAAACGAACCTTGCCTGATTCTCTACATGCCTAATTTAAACTAATTTATGTACCTACCTATTCTATAGGTAATTTTTAATATGACGAGAAACTGAACACCTTAACATGAAGTTAATCATTTAGTGTGTATTTCTTTTTCAATAAATATTTTCATTTCATTTCATATTCTTTATGCTTAAAAGGAGGCTTCAATGTATTTTATAAGATCTACCATATTGTGAACGAAATAAAAACATTTGATTTGATTTGATTTTATGATTTGGAAATTTGTGTAATACTTTTTTTTTGACTACTTATTTAATGGATTTTGGTTTCAATAAAAAAAATACATAATTCTGATGTGCAGCATCTGTACTTTTACTGCATTGAGGTCAAGATGTGTAGAAATTGATTACGATGCAGATTGGCTGTGATGATAAAAGATCAATTTATGCTAACTGTTTTGATTGGCCTGCTACATGTGACATTACTTTGTATGATCCTCACATTTTATTGAAGTCATTAGCAAGACAATCAGTTTTGTAATATAAGAGAGCTAATATTTGTTTGTTTAACAAGGGGTAAAGAATTAGTAGTGGCGGTCTCATCATAAGAATGGACCCATCTAACTGAACATGGGAGAACTAATATCACCTTATTTCTGTGTATTAGTTAGAAACTCCTCTGCTCACTAATCTATAATCACTAAATAGTATAAAATAAAGTCACTTTCTCTGTCCCTATGTCCTTATGTCCCTTTGAATGCTTAAATCTTTAAAACTACACAACGGATTTTGATGAGTTGTTTTTTTAATAGATAGTGATTCAAGAGGTAGGTTATACATATGCCTTATGTTTCATGAATAAGTTTGTTAATTTTAGTTTTAAGGGCTGTGGATTTTGTTTACGAAATTAAGAAATATAATAAAACCGTGCAAAGCCGGGGGCACTAGCATAAGCATAAATACCAGGGTCATTATGGCAAAAATACCTTTGGGATGGCTTATGTAAGACAATGTATTGTGTGCTGATGTATAAAAGGTCATCTTCTGAACTCTTACATTATCCCTGGGGCTACATTTCATGCAATAGGAACAAGAAATGGGCAGATATTAGTGAATTGGATAACATAGTTTCCTGTTGAAACAGTTTATCACATCCTATTTATTTTAGTGATATTTGAATGAGTCAAACAGAGAATACTTGGATAATTTCATGTAAATGTTTTCAAAGTCTTCATATGGAATACTGAAACAGATATAAAAAATCTCAGCAGTAATCTTCCAAAATAAATGAATTGATCATCCTAACTGGGAGCCATTCCTATTGGATGATTCCAATTATGTATGAGAATTAAAGTAGAACAAAGCTTTATTCACCAATTGGGCAGCATTGCTAATATTTATAATAATAAGTATGTAAATGAAAAACAAATAATTAGTAACCCAACTTATCAGCTGTTCAAATTATCATAATGTGTAAGTGGGAGAGATAATAACAATGAAAGTATTGACTTTGTGTAGGTAATGTAAACAAAGGACATCAGTGTTTTCATAAAATTAAACGTTTATCAACACTAGATTGGAGTTGGACAGGCAAGCTATGTACTCCAGTGTCATAGGATATTCTGAGACCAAAGTTTTATAGCAACAGCATTTTAAACAAATTGTATTCATGACATAATCACTGTTACCAGGATGTATGTAGATTACCGATAGTGTAGGACTCTTCCACGAAATAGGAACTCAATAAAAACGATTACCGGCAGTGCACGCAATATCGTAAACAAAACACTTGGGGATATCACCGCAAGTAATGTCCTGTTTTCAAACACGAAAGGAAGCACAAAAACAAAAACGATTTAGAGCACCATCTTCACCAAATTATGAGGAACTGTTGAGCCGATTTTGCCACAAATCGGGACAATGAATGAATCATTACATTACGATTGCAAGGGCAGCGCCGGAAAGATTGCGCAGTGCAAGGATGCGCGCCAGCAGAAACAATCCACCGAGCGCGGCCACTTTCCACATCATTCGGAGGGCTCACGTCATCAAATATTAGTGCAACCAAGAGGAAACCCAACGGGCCAGCGGCACATGTGGGGGACGCCATTCTTGAAGCACCTTTCTTGGTATGAAAATGACAGTCTTTGTTGATGAAATAACCGATCACGACACCAAACAACACCTCATTTTCACACACATGTACACTGCTTAAGAGTTTTCTGGGTTTCTTTACCTTAGAACTACGCTATAAACCGAAAATAAACTGATTTATCAGAAAAAAATCCAATTCTCCATACCTGAGAGTGCGCTCAAACGCAAGCTGATCACGTGACTTTCTAGTGATGTGCCAAACAAGAGGTTGTTGATTGCTTTACATTCCATTCTTCCGAATACAGTGCCACCATCACTCGCCACCGTTAAAGAATCGAATTGGAAATCTGCAACCGATTTCTTTTACCATAATCTTTGACCTTATTATAAAACTCAAATAAAACTACCAGTGCAACGTGACTTTATACTTCAACTCACTATAGAAAAGAGTAGTGTTCGCTCATTATGCTCCCTCCACACTCTAGCTAAGGACATCTAGAGGTTTTCGGCACGAGTCTTGGCGAGTGCAGGCACAGGTTAGCCATCCACACTGTCAATTTATTTAATTACTAGCGACCTCCGAGTCTACGACACCATCAGAAATGCTCTTGACAGAAAGGAATACTGTTCCACTGCTTTTCTTGATATAAAACAAGCCTTTGACAAAGTCTGGCTCATAGGACTATTGTACAAAATAAAATCTTACTTGCCGCATACATTCTACTTACCTACTTACTATTAGAGTCATATCTAAATGATCGCATCTCCCAGATCAAGGTTGGAGACGATACTTCCAGTTTCCACGACATCAGTGCAGGAGTGCCCCAAGGATCAGTTCTGGGACCGGTCCTTTATACTATATTTACAGCTGACCTACCAGTAACACCAAATGTAACCACTGCTACATACGCCGACGACATAGCTATCTTAGCAAAGAGTAAAAACCCCAACCTAGCATCACAACTTCTTCAAAACAGCCTCAACCAAGTGGAAACCTGGTTAAAGAAATGGAGGGTAGCAGCCAGTACAACCAAATCAGTACAAGTTACATTCACGCTAAATCGAGGCGACTGTCCACCAGTCTACCTAGGTAACCACCCTCTGCCTGTCAGCGATACTGTGAAATATCTCGGGATGCACCTGGACCGCCGTCTGACATGGAAAACACATCTGCAGAAAAAAAGAGATCAACTTAGACTGAGATACAGAGAGTTCTACTGGCTCCTAGACCGAAACTCGAAACTCTCCATTGACAACAAGCTTCAATATAAAACGGTCTTATAACCCATTTGGACTTATGGCATTCAATTGTGGTGCACAGCTTCCACCTCAAATATTAACATAATCCAGCGCTTCCAGAATGGTCTTCTTAGAACGATCACCAATGCACCGTGGTATTTATGGAACACAGAATTATATGACATTCTAAACATCCCAACTGTGGCTGATGAGATACAAACAACAGCAAAGGCGGACCGGGAAAGACTCGAAAACCACCCCAACGAACTGACTCGGAAACTAATTAAACCCCTATATCAGAGGAGGCTGAAAAGAAAAGACATAATTGAAGGTCCACAAGACCCACGAGTGATAGTGCAGGAGTATGCTTCACCCGAAATAAAATAGAAAGCTCATAAAATTTGCTCATAGTTGAAATAACTGATCGCAGATGATACAAGAAAAGAAAAACTAGCGACCCGCCCCGGCTTCGCACGGTTTTATAATATGCATAAACATTCCTCTTGACTCACTCTGTCTATAAAAAAAACCGCATCAAAAAAATAAAATAAATAAAATAAACCACGCAACGGATTTTGATTTTGATGCTAGTATACTATGAAATGTAGTGATGTGTCTATACCAATATTATAATAATGTATGACGTTTGCAACTATACAGAGTGTAACATTTAAACGGTCGGGGAAAGTCTGAAACTATAAGACATACGAAGATCTCTGCTTAGGAACCATAATATCTGCATTCACATATTTGAAAAATCTTGTACTCAGTCCGGGAATCGAACCCGGATGTTTTGAAAATAAAACTATCACTGTTTTTAGTCTGATATCGATTATGAAGGTCTTTAGGAGTAAATAATACTATGAAACGTGATGTCTAAAATTAATAAAATACATTAGACCACCAATTTTTGTTTTTCAATTCAACATTGAACTCGTTTAGATAGACTTACTATTGCGTTTTGTATCTTTTTGTGGCAGCGTTAAAATTCTGCTTTTAGGTCTTTATTGCTGTCGTAGCTTGTTTTGTACACTTCATCCTTAACGTAACCCCACAAGAAAATGTCTAGTGGGATTAAATCGGGTGACCTCGTGGGCCATTTTATAGGGCCTGTCGCCAACAGTACCAATCCATTTTTAGGGAAAGTTCTCATTTAAAACATCTCTAGATATGTGACTATTGTAAAGCAGCGTATGTAAAAAGAAGTTGCAATACCGACAAAGAGCTACAAACAACCATGGTACCAATTTTACGCACCTAAACTTACACGTGTTGTATGTTGTATTGAAAAAAAATTTAACGATATGAAACAATGCATTTTATTAATTTTAGACATCACGTTTCATAGTAACATTTATTCCAAGACCTACATAATTGAAATCTAACTAAAAATATTGTTAGTTTTATTTTTCAAAACATCCGGGTTCAGTTCCCGGACTGAGTACAATATTTTTTTAAAGGTGTGAATGCAGTTTTTCTTGTCACTTAAATCGATGACAACCTAAGCAGAGATCTTCGTATGTCTTATAGTTTCAGACTTTCCCATACTGACCGCTTTAAATGTTAAATTCTGTATATGGTGCGTTTTCGACCGGTGGCACCGGTTGATCTGAAGTAATGCTGTGACCGCGCGCTCTCCGGCCTCTATCTCGAAAACGATTCACCGTATAAAATTTTTTTGACCAAAATTTGTACAGAATTTTGTATTCTACAATATTTAAAATAAATACAAATAGCAAAAAACCCATAGAAATTGAGATAATTACACAAAAAGCGCAAACAACCACATTTTTGTGACCTTTGTCCTTGAAATTTAATAGTTGCGTACACCATATTAGGGTGTATACCATAGGTAGGTTTTGAGAACACAGTATTTACAGACTTACAGCTGAGTATCTCGAGTTTCGAGATTCTTACCTAATATGCTTAAATGACTAGACTATCATAAAATGATTGTGATGTGATGTCTAAGTGGAATAAAGATGATTAGGTAAGACAGTAATTCTCAAAGTTGCGTTAAACCAGACACAGCGCCATAATCAAGAAGTTGAAGTTAAAGAAAATCGAACCAAATCGATCTGTCACTCGTTTGCTTGATCCGATGAAAGTGCTCCTCACTATAGCCAAGATGGCGACCCGCCTAGGGTATTATGTTCCTTGTTTACGAGGGTGTTCGTTTCCGACCGAGACACATAATGTTAGACGACAAGTTAGTTTCTTACAAGATTAACAATAATTATAAAAAAACTACTCAAAAAAAGATTGAAAAGCAAAGTATTCTGGTTTTTTTTATAAGAACATAGACTACTTTTGGCTTCAGTTATTTTCATTTAACTAAGTTACAGGGTAGTGTAGGTAATAAAATTAATACGCGTGACTGCTTCAATACGATCTAGAATCACGTTCGATTATATTACTGAACGTCACTTTTTTTTATACTTTGTAGGCAGGTACCTACCTACTTTTTGCCGCTTTTGTCATGTCAAACAAAAGTAGGTACCTACATAAAAAAACAACAAACAAAAAGCGAATTTTTAATTATTGATCCATGATCAAGAAGGAATTTTAATTTGATTTTGTGTTTTCGATTACTTACTGAATTGAGCAAGTGAACTGAATCGAAGGACCTAAAATGTCGCTTGTAGAGGATGTTTTTCTTGAAGACGAAGCGGGTGAAGCTCAAGATCTAGAGCGGATAATCGAAGGCGATGAGTTCGAGGACAGACCCCGCTCCCGCGCTGATGATAGCGATGAAAACAGTGCTAAAGAGGATGAAGCAGGTACCTACTTAAAACTTTTATGTAGCTATCCAAATCCTGTCAGAGATAACTAGATAATGTTTGTTTGTACAAAGTTGATGGTAAGTACCTATCTATAGGTAGCTAGGAATTAATTATCATAGACATATTTTGCAAGGGCCGCCGTCCAAAATGCGTAGCTTAAAACCAGTCTCAACAAAAGTACATTAAGTTTATCACTACATAGTATAAAACAAAGTCGCTTTCTCTGTCCCTATGTATGCTTTAATCTTTTTTTTTAATCTTTAAAACTACGCAACAGATTTTGATGTGGTTAATAGATAGAGTGATTCAAGAGGAAGGTTTATACATATATTATATCCGTGCGAAACCGGGTTGGGTCGCTAGTTCATTACAAAAGGTAGCGACCTGAGGAACAAAGATGTTTAAAAAGAAAATGAAATGAAAATGAATTATTTTGAATACTTAGCTCAAAGAATTAGCAAACTAAGTAGCAGCTATTGCTATAATATATGATATATAGCATGGAAGCCACATATTTACTAGTTAGGTCGGATTGGAATATGAGCAACTGCATACCCCCAAAAATAAGAAACACCATCTATAACACTTTTTAAATCCTATTTGGAATACCTATTGTAACTTCAGCTTGTTAAGTTTGATGTATGTTGATTACCATGGTTCTCTGTTGAATGTATATGTATCGTTACTAATCCTATTACAGCGACATTGAGCTGGTGGACCAGCCCTACTGTGAGTGTCCATGTCTCAGCTCTGTAGGTCATTTCGGAGAAATTTTACTCTACCTTTATCCTCCAAAAATAATATTACTTATTCTAAACTCTCAAAGCCCAGAACCAAAATAGAAAACATATTAAAAATTGTTGCTTTGTATTAATTTATTAACAGTTGTTTCATGTTTACATTGAGTTCTTATAATAAAGTTGGATCACGTCATCAAGAATGGATTTTGAAGCGCGTCTTGTGTCGTGCCATTTTTTTGCGATTTTGTAGCGGGAGGCCTCCCCGTATTACGGTCCGTTCAGTAGTTTTTGCGTGAAAGAGGAACAAATATCCATCCATACTTACAAACTTTCTTAATACTAGTAAGGATTAATGGAAGGCGCCACTGCAATTTTTTATATTTCAGAGGAAGAAAAAGTCCGTGTAGACCCCACCAACGCGAAGCCGAAGCGTGTGATAAAGAATCCAAGGTTCGTGCTGAACCCAGCAAGGCTCACGGGACCGCGCGGGATTCAGGTCTTACCTGAACATTTCAAAGACTTCAAGTTTAAAGGTATGCGTGGCACTTACGTCATATTATGAATCCTAGCGCTAATTTTGCTTTAACTTTATTTTAAGTTTCAGGACACAATGTATGCTGATATTGAATATATTTACAAAATACTTAAAATTCAACTTTTGTCAAACTCAAGGTACAATCACTACCTACATACATATGTAGTATAAAAAAGTCGCTTTCTCTGTCCCTATATCCCTATGTATGCTTAAATCTTTAAAACAACGCAACGGATTTTGACGCGGTTTTTTTTATAGATAGCGTGATTCAAGAGGAAGGCTTATACAGTTAATAAAACCGTGCGAAGCCGGGCCGGGTTGCTAGTACTATTATAAAAAAAGCACGAGCTTTGTTTACTTGGCACCTGACTTTGTATTTTTTCAGTGAGACATAATTATACTTCATTGTTTATAGTTGATTGTTGTGATTTTTTTTCGTTTGTAGTAGCTTTGAAAAATAATTATGTATATCAGGTCATGCTGTTTGAATTGTCAAGCATTATTTATTTAAGAGCTCTAATAACTCTTTTATGGGAATCTAAATAAAAGTTTCTAACAAATAACTATAAATAAACATTATCTGACTCCAGGCAAAGGTCACGAGAAGAGTGATCTAGATCTAGTGCTAAAGAAACTTGAGCACTGGGCCTACAGACTGTACCCCAAGTTCCAGTTTGAAGACTGCCTGAAGAAGATCGAGACTCTTGGCAAGAAAAGAGCTGTTGCGGTGAGAATTTATGCAGATACTACCAGCTAGACAGGACTAATATAATGTAATGTTATAGTATTTAGTGTATCAGTCATCTAGTACCCATAAACCAAGCTCTGCTTAACTTGGGGTTAGATGATATTGTGTGTATTGTCCAGCATTATTTATTTATTTTTATTTTGATAATTTCTGATTTAAGTTACATTTTTACGGGATTTTGTCGGGACGCAGATCCCAATTTTCTGACCACAGTAAAGTAACAATATATAAAAGCATCTCAATCAAACCCATCTGGACATATGGGATTCAACTCTGGGGATCAGCTAGCAATAGCAATGTAGAGATACTTGAGAGATTCCAAAGCAAGACCTTAAGGAATATGCTCAACAAACCCCCACACGTGAGCAATAAGCATATTATGTATATGGACATCAAAATTCCTGCAGTCAAGAAAGAAATAAAGAACTTCAGCAAGAACGTCAATCAATCAATCACGTCTCGATGGACATACAAACCAACTTGCTGCCACCCTCCAAGGATCTGGCAGCATCAAATTCTCCAGACTGAAAAGACACAGCATCCCCGACCTGGCGACTAGATACGCAGACAAAAATGGAGAGTTGACTCACTGGACTACACTTTCTCTAAACGACACCGAATAGACATAGATAGTATATAGATACATAGTACCTAGACAGCAACCTGGATTATTGATTTAAAAATCAGATAGCCAAGCAGCAGCATTCAAAAAGAAAAAAAAAACTTACATTTTTTAAATTGTGTCCATCAGTACATACTGATCATTTTAGGCAGGGTTCAAAGCGATAATTATCGTTGATAGTTAATGTTGATAATTATCTTTGATAAATATAATCGGGAATTAATATGCCTCTTAAATTTTTCGTATTATTTTGCGTGATTTGCGTGTATCGGAACGCGAGCCACTTCACGTCTATTAGCGGGGGTTTCCCCGCGTCGTGTTTCACATTGAATAGTAATCGTTTATTTGTTTGGATAATTATAGGATAATTTCAAACCCCGATTTCAGGTCATAAGCATCCTACATTAAAAAGTTACAGATATTTCAATACTAAATCTGGCACCCAATCACGAATCTCAAACCCAATCACGAATCTCAAACTTTAAATAACTTGTGTACCCCATTTTCAGGAGTTATTCGAAACGGGGTAAACTAAACATAAAGTCAAATTGAAAACCTCTTTTTTCATGTAAAATAAAAGTAAAAAAATATTGATTTTGTTACATAAAATACAAGAAAAATACAGTTTTGACACTCATCGTGTGCTATGATGACCCACATTGCTATGACCACAGAGCAATGACAGAACAAATCATGCCATAGCGCTGGTCTACCGTGGTTTAAGTCTTGATAATAGTCTCCACACACAATGCTATCCATCAAAAACCGCCTCACGGAAAGAGCATACTATGACATAAAGGATTATCAGTCAGACCAGTGTTCGTCTAAGTGCTTATTTTGTAAGCATAAAGAAATAAAAATTTTGATTTACTGACTTACCACAATTTTTGGAATGACACTGACATAACATAACATTTAATATTTGACTTATTACCTTGGACACTTGTTGTTCTTATTTATATTAAGACCTTCATAAGTGCAATGTAATATGCCTATGAGAAATAAATGATTGAAATTGATCCGCAGGTGCACCTCACTAAGATCCGCATGGACATGATAACGTCTGACGACGCCGTGGTCCAGAGGGAGTCCAGCGACGAGGAGGCTCCAGCATCAGCACCGGAGGAACAGGACGAGTTCGACAAGCTTCTGCAGCAGCAGATCGACATAGCAAGGGCCACGCCGGCGCCCCCGTCCGCGGGGAAAACTCCTGTGGTTGAGAGGTCAGATTAATAATCTTACTTCTTACTTTTATAATAAATGGGAAAGTCTGTGTGAATGTTTGTTATAAGTAATCTTTGTAGCTACTTATGTTATTTAAATGAAATTTGGTATGTAGATAGTTTAGGACCTAGAGAGGGGTGAGGGTGGGAGAGAGGGGTATAGGGTGGTAAAGTTTGTATGGAAAATATTTTTTTCCTTGGTTCGATTCACTCAAAACTCGGAGAACTATGGAGTGAATAATTAAACATGTATTTTCTATTTTTACACAATAACCCCTAGGGGGTGTGCAATAAATTTCTGAAATGTGTACGATAAAAACTCTGGTTCGCAGGCGAAGCCGTGGGGCGCATCTAGTAATAAAATATATCTTGGTCTTACTACAGTACCTATTTACTATAAATTAACCGATTAGTTCGCTTGAAGTAGGCGATTGATTGTCTGATGTTCTTTGGAAGAATGAATCTATCATCAAAAATAGATGTAATAAGAAAAGATGGATTTCTTTAGATCGGAATAATAAAATTTGTTGGGAGGTCAGTTTTACTAATAGACTTAGACCGATGTGGTACGGCGGGCGAAGGTCCGCCTGCGATGCAGGTAGCGGGTTCGATTCCCACCGCGGGACAAATGTTTGTACGATATGCAAATATTTGTTACTTACTTTTAATATTCACTATGTATTGTAAAGGTTCTATATCCTTTTCAGAGCTTCATTAATGCCTAAAGCAATATCATCACCGTCAATAAACGATGAACAACGCGAACGAATGATCCGCAACAGGCAAATGGCGGAAGAAAGAAGGCTGGCTAAGCTAAAACAGAATAAATCTCAAGAAATCGTTAACGAAAATGTCGAAACTTCTGAGAAATTACCGACAAATGATGGCAATGTAGAATCTGGTGACAAATTGGATGTTACAAATGATAAAAACAATGACATTGTTGAACTTGATGACAACGGCTTAGTAGTATCGTCGAGCCACGTACCAGCTAGGAAACACAAAAGATCTGATGACATAAACCTAAATGAAGCCATTGATATTGAAGATAGTGGTAAAGATATTGTGGAAATTGATAATGATATAATAACAAAATCTTCCAGAACTTACGTACCTGCAAAGAAACATAACAGATCTAGAATTGATAGTTCTGATGATGATGTTAGTGAACCTGTGATTGTTGATGTAGAAAATCATCACAATGATGCCAAAAGATCAAAAAATAATACAATTAAAACAAAAAAAAGTAAACCTAGCATAGTGGATTCATCAGACGATGAAAATATTAATGAATCAATCACAAAAGACATTCAAAATGAACATAACATAAGAAGAAACCAGAAATCGAATGTTATAGATAGTTCAGATGACGATGAACCTCTAGTTATGAACGAATCAATCACTGTTGATGTCCATGGCAGTAACAAAGATGAAGTAAATAACAGTACAAATGATAAAAACAGTAACAAAAATGATGGTATGTTTGACACCTTGATAACTGATTCTGGGAATAAGAATGTTTTAGAAGTCAGTGAAGATATTGAACTAGATTTAGTTAAAAGTAATCATACTACCAATGTAAGCTATAATAATAACAGTGAAAGTGATAAGACTAATGAAGAAATTGTAAAGAATAGTGATGAAAATAAATTAAGTCAAAAAGACGAGAGCAAGAACCTTGAAGAACTTATGGATGTTGATTTTAGTGACGATTTTTAATGTTGTTTAAGTATAAAACTACGAAAGTAAAAAAACTTCTTTGATGTCTTAGAAATGTATACCTTTTTTATCTTTATAAGAATTGCTTTGAATGGAGTTTACACTCCAAAGTAGGACCATAGTGAGATATCTCATCACTACATACATAGTATAAAACAGTCGCTTTCTCTGTCCCTTTGTATTCTTAAATCTTTACAACTACGCAACGGATTTTGATGCGGTTTCTTTAATAGATAGAGTGATTCAAGGGGAAGATTTATGCGAAGCCTGGGCGGGTCGCTAGTAATTAATAAATAAAAGACGAAAAATTATTTTAAAATTTTTATTCGGAGTATGATGCAAACGAATACAAGCCTTATCACAGTACAATAACCTTATTTATTGGCTACTATCAATAAATTACGAGTTTTAAAAATGCAATGACTCTTTGTATAAAGTATTATGACTTCTATCTAGCAGTGATTAATTATTATAATTATACTAGAGGTTACAGTTTAAGCTAGAATTTGAAGAAATTAAGAATTACTCAAGTGATAAATTCAACAGGGTTATATTCAAATCGGCTACGGACTCGACCATGGATTTAGTTACGCGATAGCGATCAGTTCTCTGAATTAGTTAAAAATCTAAAATAAAACAAGTTACAATATTTATCAGATAGTACATTTTTAGAATAAAGACGGCAAAATAAATAAAACGTCAATTAAAAACACAAATATTTAGAACTAAACAGGGTCTCTAATCAGATGATGAATTGCCGTTGATACAAACTGAACAAAATAACAAAACATTTCGACAATTTTATGTGACTACAGACATCACTTTAGGAAAAATATTTATTTATAAATATATTTCTTTTACCATCTTTTTTTTCCAAATTTACTTTGATAACTCGTTCTCGATTTTAAATAAAAAAGCTAATAAACTACTCAAACTAAAATCTACTGTACATAAATATTTACATTTAGTTTTTGGTTTTTATCAGTACTGAAAAACAATAGGTGAATTCTAATTTAATTTTGTTACTACATAGATATTTACTAATACTTAGTTGGTTTAAA
Source organism: Eupithecia centaureata (assembly GCA_944547425.1). NCBI lineage: Eukaryota > Metazoa > Arthropoda > Insecta > Lepidoptera > Geometridae > Eupithecia > Eupithecia centaureata. Next base: position 792,002 of record OX155699.1, on the reverse strand, counting down.
CTTTAACATCCAAACATTATACTACTCGTAGGTTCACTTGACACAAATAGTCTGAAGTTGACTTGTGTACAAGTTATTTTTTAAAACTCTAGATTTTAAACTTTTTAATGGGTTCGTGTATCTAAAAAATATGTAACACTAAAAGTTAAAACGTAATAGTGTACTTTACCTAATACAAGGTACAAAATAGTTTCAAACATTAAATAAAGCCGTAGTAAATATCAGAATAACTCCAAAAATTCACCAGTTTGAGTATACAGCCAAAGCTGAGGCTGGTTTATGTACATTTCCATGTTTTTTTATTCCATATTTTAAAAAACATAATATAAGTACAGCGTCTGTTTGAAAGAAACAGTTACAGAATCAAAGTAGGACCCATCGACAAGTTCACAGCACAAAAAATTTGCAAATAACATCACAATGTGTGATCAAAAGAAGACCCCCATGCTATTCTTAGTGAGAATTTGAACTCGAAGTCACTCAAGTGAGCTACATCATTCTTTAGCATAAATATTAAGCTTTCGAGATTTATAGAATACAAAACTCACGATTCAGCTTAGTAAGGTTCAAAATGAGTTTATAAAATGAGCCTTCTGATCGAATACCCCAGTATAAGAGATGAGGTCATTCTCAAACAAGGAATGAATTCCCCAAATAAACTTAATACCAAAGTGTTTTGTACTTCGAGCTTATTTCCACTGTCATGATATTTTTTAAATTTTTTTAAAATTATTACCTATTTATCTAAGTCAATTGGTTTTTATATGAAAAAGTAAGCTTCGTCGTAGAAAATGACTTTTTTTCTTCCTATTTGTTTTATATTAAATCGAACACGTAAGATATTTACGTGTTGTTTGATAGGGATTTAGTTACAGTGTGCAAAATACAAAAAGTTTTCAGTCAAGTTTTGGTAATGCACAACCAAATTCCTAACAAATTTTGAACGCCTACTATTGCTATAGCGCATACACACGGCGCGACCGCATCATTTAAACAGAGATAGCTATATTCGGGCCTATTTTTGGACGAGTCTCAAATTGTAACTCCGAGATAGCGCAATAAGAAACAATTTACAATTGTTTTAAGTTTTGACCAATTCCTAGTTTTGACTGTAACTTAAATATCTATGGAAGATGTTTATGTGACCAACATTCACATAACAACACAAACAATATACCTACAATATTTCTGCTACAGACGCTGTACATATAAATAACACCTTTTAAACTAATAATTTAAACATAAAGCCGACCACCTACAAACAGAATGAACGCGCAAATCACATAATTTAAGTGACAGTTTTACTAATAAATTAGTCGTCAACCCAAAAATATTTAACTAAACTATTTAACTATGTACCGTAACCTACCTCTTCAATGTGCAACGGTAGCCATTTAAGTCCTGAGAAAAGTCACATTTTTTTAAAACTAGTCACTTAAAAGCCATTCGAACCAACGCGGTATTCGCTACCCAATATATACCGTAGTGATAAATGAAGTTCGGTTTTCGGTATTTTTGTTGATAATAGAATTAATCGCATACACACGCGTATTGGGCGCTATGGCGCTCATTAGGGGAGGCCTATGTCCAGCAGTGGACTAATATAGGCTGATGATGATGATGATGACACGCGTATTACTATCACTGGGTAGCGAATATCGCGTGGGTCTTAACAGGCTTAACATAAGCTGTACTTTTTCTTTTATCTGCTAGTGAAATCAAATACCTACACAGTGAGCAAAACGTGACTTAACTCTTTCAATTCCATATTCACTGATTCGCTTCAGGTATCAAAGATGCGAAGAAAGTAATGAATATCATCCAAGTAACGGACCATACTGATCTCTGGTCATCTGCTGGTTGCTCGGTTTCAGGCTGGTTGCCGTTCTGGTTGGCCTGGTTGCCGTTTTGGTTAGGCAGGTTGCCGTTTTGGTTGGGCTGATTGCCGTTTTGGTTGGGCTGATTGCCGTTTTGGTTGGCCTGATTGGCGTTCTGGTTAGGCTGGTTTGCGTTCTGGTTTGGGTTCTCGGCCGGCCGGTTCTGGTTGCCTTGTAAGTTGCGATTCAGGTTTAGATCGCGGAAGAAGCCAATTTGATGCCTGGAACAAAAAATGTAATCTTTTAAATTGTATTCTCGGAACAATCTCACTTAAGTGACTGACAATGTGGAGGATGGAGGTATTAAAGAATTACAGATAGATCAGAGAGGAGAGGATGGTCAGGCGGGAGGCTGCATAGAGGTAGTACAGTGGTTCTACTGCAGCTGTACAATACTCACAGGTAGCCAGCCACCGCCAGCACCACGACGAGCAGCAGGCGCGCGCCGCTCCCGTACAGATAGATCAGAGAGGAGAGGATGGCGAGGCGGGAGGCTGCATTGAGGTGGTACAGTGGTTCTACTGCAGCTGTACAATACTCACAGGTAGCCAGCCACCGCCAGCACCACGACGAGCAGCAGGCGCGCGCCGCTCCCGTACAGATAGATCAGAGAGGAGAGGATGGCGAGGCGGGAGGCTGCATTGAGGTGGTACAGTGGTTCTACTGCAGCTGTACAATACTCACAGGTAGCCAGCCACCGCCAGCACCACGACGAGCAGCAGGCGCGCGCCGCTCCCGTACAGATAGATCAGAGAGGAGAGGATGGCGAGGCGGGAGGCTGCATTGAGGTGGTACAGTGGTTCTACTGCAGCTGTACAATACTCACAGGTAGCCAGCCACCGCCAGCACCACGACGAGCAGCAGGCGCGCGCCGCTCCCGTACAGATAGATCAGAGAGGAGAGGATGGCGAGGCGGGAGGCTGCATTGAGGTGGTACAGTGGTTCTACTGCAGCTGTACAATACTCACAGGTAGCCAGCCACCGCCAGCACCACGACGAGCAGCAGGCGCGCGCCGCTCCCGTACAGATAGATCAGAGAGGAGAGGATGGCGAGGCGGGAGGCTGCATTGAGGTGGTACAGTGGTTCTACTGCAGCTGTACAATACTCACAGGTAGCCAGCCACCGCCAGCACCACGACGAGCAGCAGGCGCGCGCCGCTCCCGTACAGATAGATCAGAGAGGAGAGGATGGCGAGGCGGGAGGCTGCATAGAGGTGGTCCAGCCAGTCGCGGTGGAGCTCTTCGTCTTCCGCGGCCGGCTCGGGCGCCGGCGGGGGCGCCGCGGCCTCCGGGGCTTCCGTGCGGATAGAGGCTTGCCAACTGAAAATAATAGGTCAAATGATGCCGGTGACAATTCAAAGATTCTACCGAAATAATAATAATTTATTATTTATTTCAGGCAACGTGAACAGTAATAATTGTAGACTAATAGGCTGGTTTGATAAAAAAATTCAATTAGTAATATCAGTTGTAATATTTTTCGTAAATATAACGGACTGACAGTATTATTTTCGAAAAATATTGGCGTCCCCTAATGAGCGCCTTAGCGCCCTGTTTTCAGCTTCTAGATTGTCCAACACTATTATTATTTAAATTGTCAACAACTGGTTTGGGTAATAAATTGGCATTGTTTAACTGTTATGCTAGAATGATGTGGCTTTCAAAAGCATTCCATTGTGTACACCTTGTAAAATTGTTATTCATATTGTATAATAATTTTGTACTCTTGCAAAGAAATTATGTTTTGTGTGCCAATAAATAAATAAATAAATTGCGGCGCGGTGGAAGTGGAGCTATACACAACCTTTAACTTTTCATTCATATACTAAGTCTTCACAAGGTAAATATATCTTTAAATCAAGAGTGACACAAAATCAATATACATAATAATTAAATATGTATGTTGACACAAATCAATCAACACATTTAATTTATTTTTTCTTGGTTTATGAAAAAGACGTTCAGGTACTTTTTTTTTGGCTTTCATGTCACTGCGGCCATGATAGGCCTATTGCGATCGCCACTTAGTGTTCACCCTTGAAGACGCGCTCATAATACGTTTAGTTACTTACATAGCATACTGTTGCATATACTGCATATAAGCCTGCTGCATAACCATCATATGATTCGCCATTGCCCCCGCGTTCTGCGGCATTTGCCCCTCCGGCAAGTTGTAGTTAGGGTACGGCGGCACGCGTCCGTAGTTATTCATGGCTGAGTTCAGATAGTTCTGCATTTCCACCGTGTGGTTCTGCTGGTTCTGACTGGTTTCAGCGCGCGGTACGGATTCCGGAGGCACTGGTACTGTCCGTCGCCGTAGACCTACGGAAGATCATAAATTAATACGTATAGCTAAAATCGGCGGCAGTGAAGATCGGGGGAAGTAAATAAAACCGGGTAAAACACTCCACACACTGAAGCCGGAGGCGGAGCGGAGGCGAAGGCGTGGCGCTTTTTCCTATGGCACGGCGCCGCCACCGCCTGCGGTGTGTGTGTAGGCTGTCATAGGATTCCATAGAATACTACTCGCACGCCTTCGCCTCCGCTCCGCCACCGGCTTCTGTGTGTGGAGACCTTAAGAGCGAGTCGGATTCGCACACGAAGGGTTTCGTACCATTATCTATAAAAACGGCAAAAACATTGTCTGTTTTACGAGAGCATCCTTAAATATTACCCTATTTTAAGTTTTTGTTACAGCAGCGGCAACAGAAATACTTTATCTGTGGAAATTTCAACTATCACGGTTCATGAGATACAGGTTGGTGGTAGACGGGCAGACGGCCGGACAGAGAGCCGAGTAATACGGTCCCGTATTATGTTTCGGGTACGGAACCATGATAAATCTTAAGCAATATCTTAGTGAACTCCGTGGCGCGATAGGTAGGCAAAGGTCTACCTGAGTTCCCCAACGTTCGATTCCCGGAAGAACAAAGTGGAAATTACCCATAATCAAGTGTGCTTTGGCGTATACAGAGGGCCAGGTGGGCCGTGGCCAGCCCAAAATGAACTAGAGCCCAACTCAGGGTGAAGAAATGTTGATTTTTTTCAGAGTTTGGTAAATAAATTACACCTACATTCCAAAAATGTACGATTAAGGGCTCAAACACAAAACTGCGAGCTCGCATCGCATCGCAAATATCTGCGAGCTCGCACGATAACGTCCGATCTCATTTGCATCGCGCATTCCTGTCATATTACGTCATACTTGGTGACCCCCCTTTTAGTCCGCTCTGAGACAACTTTAGCGAAAGATGCGCGGCGCCCGAGCCACCTTCTTTGTGTTTAAAAAAAAAACTGCTTCAGTTCTCAACTCATAGTAATTTCGAGTAAAATAGTTCCCTTCAGAGTTCATAATCGTATTAAATGGATGAATCCAGAATCTTCTTTTTCTTTCTAGTACCCATAACACAAGCTCTGCTTAGCTTGGGGCTAGATGATGCTGTGTGGACTGTCCGGAATTATTTATTTATTATTTATTTTATTTATTTATATCTATTTAACAATAACAGCAGTGCAATTGGACCGATTTATGCAAAAATGATCCAAGACAGGGAGCTATGGCGCTCATTAAGGGAGGCCTATGTCCAGCAGTGGACTAATATAGGTTGATTATGATGATGATGATATAAAACAAGTTAAGCTTTGACAAGTTAATATTTGAAATTGCTATTCCATCTAAGTACGTAAACGAAATGCCGGTTTTTCCTATGGCACCGCGTTCGCCACGGCCTGCGGTGTGTGTGTAGGCTTTCATAGGATTCCATAGAATACAACTCGCACGCCTTCGCCTCCGCCACGCCTCCGGCTTCTGTGTGTTTCGTACTTTAACGAAAAATAAATAAATAAAATAAAATAAGTACAGGACCAGCAGATCTAATATTAGATACCAGATGATTGCATTGATTAATTTAAGAAACCGAAGGGAAGCTGTAATAATAGACGATGTAGATAGTTTATGTGATGAACCTTATTCTGATTTGGACGAGGAGTAGGTAATTTTGTTTGTTTTGTCTTTTAAAACACAAACATGATTACTAATTTTTATCACACTTTGAATCATTTTTGCATTTTAATTTTTGCACCCTACATAGCTCTTTCCATACAAAATTAATTTTGTAATAATGATCCAGGCGCAAGTTTTCCCAATTATCTACTAAACTATTACAATTTATTCTTTATATTATTTATAGCAAAAAAGTTGAGTTTACATAGCATTAAATTAAATTAAAATAACAACATTTTGTATTACAAAGCTAGAGAAATACCGCCACAAACTTAAATATCGATTATCTCGAAATGAGGTTTGTGTGGGTTGGATCATTTTTGCTTAAATCGGTTCAATTATATTTTTGGGATCCATCTTACGCTGCCTAAAAACACGTCCAATACGGCTGACTAAACTTGAAGGTATGGTTACCCTACAAAACGGTTCGCCGCACAAATTCGCATCGCAGAAATTCGCAAATCAAGTTCGTGTGACATCGCATCACATCGCAGCGCATCGCATCGCATCGCACCAAATCGCAGTTTTGTGTGGGAGCCCTAAGGTAAAAATTAGAAAAAAACCATGACGTTAGCACTTGTTTTTTAGAGGCCCTGAACTGAAAAACCAAAAAACCAAAAAAGATAAATCACTCGGATTTGGCAAACCTTGTTTTTTTAAGGAGGCCCTGGCTCCCCCTGAAAACCTGGATACGCCAATGAATGTGTTTCATACAAACTTGTATGTAAAGAACATAGCTAACATTACATCTCATGTATCTGCACTGACCTTCGCCGCTAGTGTCCGCGCGCCCCGGCTCCGCCTGCCTGCGCGGCGCGCACACGAGGTGCACGGTGTGCGTCGGCTGGTCCTCATAGAACCGGAGCACGTCCTTCAAGATGGCGCCGTCCTCCAGTAGCTGCCCGGAGTAGATGATCTTTTGCTCCTCGGCTCTCTGTACAATCAATTATCTTACTATTAGAGGAGCTTAGGGGCGCGGCGCGGCGCGGGCGGGCGAAGGTCATGCGAGGTTTCGGGGTGGATTCGATGATTGAACTTAAAGATTGTACAAACATTTTGCTAAGCTTGGGGCTAGATGATGCTGTGTTGTCCAGAATTATCCTAATCACTACATAGTACAAAACAAAGTCGCTTTCTGTGTCCCTATGTCCCTTTGAACGCTAAAATCTTTAAAACTACGCAACGGATTTTGATGCGGTTTTAATAGGTAGAGTGATTCAAGAGGAAGGTTTAGTTTAGTTTAGTTTATTTATTTGTACCATTTGTGTTTATACGTATAATAAACCGTGCGAAGTAATAATTCCCAAAGAAACGGGAACTACCGCGGGTGAAACCGCGAGGCGCTGCTAGTTTATACATAAAACAGCAAGCTATGAGAACTATCGTACGCAATTCTTCAACAGTCATCATCATCAACCTAACCAGTCCTCTGCTGAACATAGGTCTCCCCTAACTCACGCCATAGCGCCCTCTCTTCAGCTTTACGATCCAGCATCTGCCTACTGTACAAAATTAAAGAAACGTACACACAATAATCATTTTCAAGTGGGTAGATAAGATACTGAAGCTTATTAATGTACAACACAGTGAAAGCAATCTTTAAATCTAATTAGTGTAACCTTGCAAATGCTTATTACTTAGTTAAACACTTTTACTGTAGAGTAGTACTCATATTTCTTCGTCATGTGTTTGTCTATTTAATTAAACAAAAGTAGAAAATGAGGCTAGTACCAGTATGTATGTAGAATATACATATTTAAAAAAGTAGGTATGCTATCAAATTAGGTGAGCCCGTTACAGTAGCTGACAATATTTTAATAAATAAATTGACTGCAATTATTTTAAATTCCTAGCATAGACTAAGCTTTATTTGGCTCTATGTGTGCTTTGTCCAGCATTATTCATATTTATTGTTTTTTAGTATATAATTACCGAACATAAATAAATAACTAAATAAAAACCTATATTACAAAGGTACCTAACTACTCATTAATTTTGATCCAAACATTGTTAGTTCTTATCAGCATGCATAGTTGTTAAAACATAAAAATAATTGTACTTCCTGATAACAATGAAAAACCTATGTTTTCTATTTTAGGTACCTAAGTTTACAAACAAGTTTGGTAACTATAAAATTATGTTGATGGTATAATACTTCTATGATTCAAGATCTATTGTTTTGTCAGTTTTGAATGCAATACTTTGGAGGTATGGTATGTAAAGGCTGAAGGTTATAATTATTGGTGATCAGTCAATCAGGAATGAGATTTGATGAAAATGAATTCATACTCATACTGAAGAGGTCTAAAAAAGTAGGTAGGTACTGAAAGCAAAAGAACTTTTATTTTTATATATATGGTTATACCACTTTGATCAGATAAAAGGAAGTGTATGAAACCTAGTTCACAAGTCCTAGAATTACAAACTGTAAGAGATTGCTCATGTGATAAGGCTAACTATGCATTTTGGATTGTTAACTAAATGTACTTTTATACAGTCAGATGTTAATGATTGATTTTGATAAGAGTCCACTGAAATACCTACAGCAAACTGATTTCAAAAGAAAGCTTTTTCATCATCATTTTATCATCATATTTTTATATATACATATGTATACTTGTTGGTGATAGGGAGTCAGACGTTAATGATTGATTTTGGTACAAGAGTCCACTGAAATACCTACGGCAAACTGATTTCAAAAGAAAGCTTTTTCATCATCATTTTATCATCATATTTTTATATATACATAATTATGTATACTTGTTGGTGATAGGGAGTCAGACGTTAATGATTGATTTTGGTACAAGAGTCCACTGAAATACCTACAGCAAACTGATTTCAAAAGAAAGCTTTTTTCATCATCATTTTATCATCATATTTTTATATATACATATGTATACTTGTTGATGATAGGGAGTCAGACGTTAATGATTGATTTTGGTACAAGAGTCCACTGAAATACCTACAGCAAACTGATTTCAAAAGAAAGCTTTTTTCATTATCTACTATTAGTACTCTACTTTCTACCTTTGTTCCCTTTTGTGTATCCTCTGTCTGTAGATCTAAGAAAGGTCACCATTTGTTTTTCATTTTTATTTTATTTTGATGATAGGAAGTCCTTTATGTAAGGGAACAAATCGATTTTTGTTGAATTTGTTTTGATGTTTGTTTTTTTTTGTGTGATTCTTTTGTTGGGTTTACAAAATAAATAATTGATTCTCAGCATATCTTTCTGTTCTGCGTTTTATCATTGAGTGATACTATAACTGATATCCTTGCAGTAAAAAGTTCTAGACTTTGTTATGATGACAATGATCTCTATTTCAGCATGTCCTCAGTTGCCTTTCATGCTTCTAATTTCCTGTTTCTAATTTGATAATTTCATGTACTGAACATGAAATTATCAAATTAGAAGCAGGAAACTTCACCTAACTAGTGGTACCTTCCTACCAGGAGGTTTAGGTAAATGTACACAAAAAATAGCTCCTGTACTTGTTCCTCCAACCTAAAAGCCTGTATTTATTCTATGCTAAAAGGCAGTGGGTAGCTTTCAGTTGGTAGATAATTTGATACTGGAAAAAGCCCCAATAATTTTCTTTTTTCAAAAATAATATCCAATTGTTTGGTTTATGTATATTACGTATGTAAGGGGTACATACGCCAAAACGACTGAATTGATAAGCCTGAGATTTTGTATGTATTAGTTACTGGAAAAACTTAACGTAAGCATTTTTTATTCCAAATTAAATAAAGCAAAGCCGCGGGCGGAAATAATAATAAAATAACTTACGGGCTTATTAGGGTAGACTTGTGAGAGATGACCCTTGAGCTGTTTCACACTCCAAGAGGACGTGCATTCGATGCTCTGGTCCTCAATTTGCTGGTTAGGCGCCTTTACAATCAGAGTCACGTTTTCTGGTACCATTGTCCAATCATCCACTTAGCTACCGGGTTAGATAATCTCACTCAAGTTCGTCAAAACCCACAAAAAATAGCAGGGACCTTAACTTTATTTGTACACAGTAACAGCAATGTCAGTCAGATATCAATATACGCAAGAGCACTAAATAAGTTACACTGAACATGGATAAAATTAGTTCTCTTTTGATAACGGGCCGAGATATTTTGGTTTTCGATGTAAATAAATACAACGACGACGGCGACGTCCGGGCACGGCACTTGTCAATTTTTGCATGAAATTATCTGTCGATTTTCTATTGGTCCAAGATTTAACATGACGACAGTGACGTCATCGATTTTCAGTGCAGAGTTCAATAACCATGTGACCGAATGGAAAAATGACGTTTTCGGGCTTCTTGCTATGCGATGTTATTGAATGTCTTCGGCAGCTGCGACATCTCGTTTAGATCTAACGATACTAATCTTGTTATAGAAAGGTACTACTACTACTCAACAATAGATGGCACTTCTCTCTTCCTTCCTACTTTTGTTTTCGTTTTTATTATGGCAACTGAGTTCCATTTTCCTCTTGAACAAGTAAAACCATTGAATGAATGAATTAAAGAATGAAATTCAAACAGTCAGTCAAGAAGAAGGAAAAGTTGTTTTTGTTTACTTTGTTGTATTTTGAGCTGCGTTTGCTTGCGATTATTTCATGAATTATTTCTGTTTTATCTGGAATTTTACTGAAGCAGATAATATCGTCAGGAATTTTCAATAATTACCTACATGTTTTCTATAGTCTTTCGATAAATATAATATAACCTATACTTAATTACTTCAGAAAAATGGGTGTAACAGTGTAAGTTGCAGTCATATTAGCTTGTGATCTATTATTTCAGTGCAATAATAACGTCTCCGTATGTTTTACCAGTTTGCAGCAGTATCCTGTGCCTGATAACAAGACCGGCACAGCGGTTATAGAGTTGCTAACGAAGCGGATTTTGGCTCTCGGCGCCACTCAACAAGGCTCATTTTTAGTTGATTGCGAGAGTTACCTTTCTCTGCCAGTAGGTAAGTAAATAAAACCTGTATGTATGCCCGTATGTCAATATTTACACATTCCTATGCGAATCTGAAGCGAAAAGTCGATGCTCACAATACATATCACTACATCATATAAAACAAAGTCGCTTTCTCTGTCCCTATGTCCCTTCCCTATGTATGCTTAAATCTTTAAAACTACGCAACGGATTTTTTTTATACCTATATAGAGTTATTCAAGAGAAAGATTTATACATTTAATAAAACAATGCGAAGCCAGGCGGGTCGCTAGTTAGAAACAATTTGAAAATTGGATGTAACAACTGTTACCAATAATTTGTACTATCAAACATACCTCGATGCGAAAATGTTCTTTATACTTACCTCACAGAGTGGAGGAATAAACTGACAACACAAACTCCTTCAACTAGCCATAATATATATTTAGTAGATCACTGCGTTTCTAGGCCTAATTCTATTTCATACTAGAGAACCTTCGCTGTGATACCATGAATTTCATAGTCAAGAATAATGATAACTTCTTGATTATGTATTCAGTCTCTTTGCTCTATCGGCAGCCAGGCCATAGAACATGTAATTCACCTCTTGGATTTTCTAAACCATTATTCTGAGTTGAATCACATTATTTATCGTAGCTCAACACTTTGTTATTGCATTCGCTCATGCACTGCATTGCCCAGTAAAGATTGGTGTAGTGATTAACCCTTTGAGTGCTTTCCTGACAAATCCATGTTGATGCTCGGTAATCCAACATTCTTGCTTTTTCAGGGCTGATAAAAATCATGATTATTATAAAAAAATTAAAAAAATTAGATTAATTTTTTATTTTTTTTTTAAATCAAATGTATTTGATTTAAATCTGATTTTTTTTATTTTTTTTATTATCTTATCGTTTTCAGTAAGTAAGTCAGTTAAGTATTTATTGAATAAAACAACATATTTTTTGTTATATCAACATAATGAAGTCATTCTTTTATTTAAAAAATGAAGTAGCGCATTTATTTGCCTATTTAACATAAAATATTGAATTAAATTTATAAAAACCGACATGCACGAAAATCAACAAACATTATATTCTTCTAAAGGCACTTAGTTACTTAAAAACACTTCCATTTTGTAATATCTTAAAATAATAATTAAAATAAAAAAGACAACATTAACATATTAACAAAGAACCATTTGGGTTTCACCGCAGTCACTTATTTGTTTGAATTTAGTTCTTTCAGAAGGAAGACTAATTTGGAACCCCCGAACCGTATAATGGTATAGGCATATTAAATTAGCGTGCATAGTTAGGTGTACGCTGTAGTTTATGTCAGGGGAAGTCTCTAGATACTTTTTGGCTGTTTTGGTTGCAGTAAAAAAGAACTGATTTAAATCAACGATTTTTATACAAAAATCACTTGATTCTAATCGCGATTTAAATCACTGATTTTAATCAAATGATTTTAATCATATCATCCCTGTGCTTTTTACAGAAATTTAAAGAAATAAACATTATTAGTTTCTTTTTTCTGCTCCTTCTAGATGTGACAGTACGCACAGTTCATATTCTCCACAACTCAGAACAACCCGCCTCAGTGTTCTCCATCCTCGAAAGTGGCTCCAAGAACATCCACGTCATAGCTGACGGGCTGTTCGATCTTCTGATGATGAAGCTCTCCCAACAATACACGTCCAAGAAGCAAACCAAGATGGAGAGTAAAGGCCCGAGGTTTGAGCTCGGAGATTTCTGTGTTAAATTTGGATCTGTTACGATGAATCAGAATTTTAAAGGGATATTGATTGAGGTAAGGGATTTTTGATTGTTAAATAGATAACACAACATGTGGGAGAATCAACAACTGGAATATTTATAATTGATATATTTTGGATATGGTCTAATTTAGGGGAGGCCTACCTATGTCCAGCAGTGGACTGATATAGGCTGATGATGATGATGGTTTTAGTTTAAAAGTCATAAATGCCCCTTTTTTTTATTTGTTATTCTGAACTTTAATCATTCTAGACTATTCATATTCATCATCTAGCTCCCAAAAAAAAGCAAAGCTTGAATATTCTAAAAATAAAATTAACTACAGAATGTTTTAAGTTTTTAAAGCATTTTCTGCCTAGCCATGCACATGAATTTCATGTGTAACACTTTCATGGCTAAGTAGTAAATACAGGCTAGGCAGTAAACGCGTTAAAACTTATGATACGTGAACTCATTCACTGCCCAGCCTCACAACACCGACACAAGATGGATTACATCTAGGGCTTAATTAAATAAATAATTCCCAACAGTCCACACAGCATCATCTAGCCCCAAGCTAAGCAGAGCTTGTGTTATGGGTACTAGATGACTGATATACTTAATACAATACATTACATAGATAGATATTTTTTATTATACTAATTAAAACTAATCATAATAACATTCCAAAACTTAGAGACCAAAGTTATAAAAAGACTGTTCCAGACATGCAGCTGTATAAACTGTTCCAGGTGGAGTATCGTCCATGTGTGATGGCGAACGCGGTGTGGGGCCTCCTGCGGGAGTTCCTCCAAGGTCTGCTGGGGCCCGCGGTCCCCGTGCAGCCGCCGCAGCATCTACTGGCCAAGATGAACGATATCTACACGCCGATGGACACTATCTACCAGTATCTGGAACACTTCAGTGCGTATAGGAAGGTCGCTACGGGGTTGAGAACTCAGTGATTTGTGTGACTGTTTAAACTTGCAAGTTCAAATCAGTGATTTGTGTGAACGGTGTATAACTTGCATTAAGTTCGAATTAAAATTACGAAATTCACGTAATGATTTACAAAATTCTGATGATTTAGGAGTTAAGTGAAAAGTTTTCTGCAAGTATAATTAAGGGGTAAAAAAAATATTTTACACATTCATCTCATCTTTCATTCAGTCTTTATAACAATGGTTTTTATCAAAAAAAATTGTCACACTTCCGCCAATCACGACATTTTTATTATTTTTAAATGTTGTACCTACTGTAGATTTTGACATGCAAGCCGTTGAGCTTTAAACTTCTAAGAATTAAAATAGTTTTTCAAAAATTTTACGATACCGGACGTGACATGAACCTTGAACCGATATTATTTAATTTCTTATTAATTGCACCAAGAGCGATATATGCGCTTTATACAAATTTTCTCGGGAAACCCGTTGACCCATACACCGCCCGCTAACCCAAAAGTGACCCGCATGTGACTGCAAATTTCCACTGACTTCATTCGTTTGCAACTACTTTTTCTGTGATGTTGTAAACTTAATTCCCCTGGGTAGTGATTCTCCTGGGTAGTAACAGTAATCGAGATGTTTGGAAGTGTGTAAGAAAAACTTTGCCCAGCTGTGGGATGAAAATCTGCTCAGTATTCTACAATAAATATATAAACAAACCAAAGAATTTTCTCCTTACTGACATAAATAACAGGATACTACTATAAAGTAACTTAAATTCGAGAAGGTATCTTCGTTACTTTTAAACAAACAAAATTGTTTTTATTGGGCATCTTTAAACAAAAAAGTAGGTTGTTTATTTAATATTATGATGCTTTAAGAATTTTTGCGTCCACTGATTTAATTCATTGAGTTTTTGTCATGCAAGCATGTAACTTATCAGAAAAAATATTGCAAATCATAAAGTTAAAATCCAATTTTCAAAGTACATAGTTTACTAAACAGTTTTACATCATTTGTAAGTACAGGAGTAAAAATGTTGTGTAAGTGTAACATATTAGGAGTGATCATATTCTTAATGAATCGTAAGTATAACTTTTTATAACTATAGACTAGGTTACGAATATTATTGAGAGAAATTATTTGTTTAGTACACAAGCATTTATCGAAGGGGAAATCCATTACCACTTTATTTCGTATATTATTTTGATAATTATGGACTAAAGTTTAAAATTTGACTTGTCTAAGTGCTTATTTCGTAAGCTCTAGGAAATATAGGTAGATGTTCGATTCTGCTGAAAAAAATTTAGGTAGTATTACATCACTCAGCCATTTGGGAACGCTCTGAATGGCTAAAACACAACCGCATCGCGCGCCGACTGAGAAAGACGTTGCTTTCTTATTTATTAACAACTAGCGACCCGCCCGGCTTCGCACTGGTTGTATTATACGTATAAACCATCCTCTTGAATCACTCTATCTATTAAAAAAACCGCATCGCAGTTTTAAAGATTCAAACATTCAAAGGGACAAGGATATAGGGACATAGGGACAGAAAAAGCGACTTTGTTTTATACTATGTAGTGATAATCAAGAGATATTAGAGGTAGATAGACGTTCTTTCGGCCACCTATGAACTTCTGCTGAGTGCTCTAGAGTGTGTGATTGTGCCCGACCTTCTAGCTGGATCCGAAGAATCCCTACTCGTTACTCCTTCATCGGTGTGTCGCCTGCAGCAGCCAGTACCTATCAGGCCAGTGGTGTATACTCCTCACATCAGCAGAATTGTTCTACCCTTTTGCCATTCTCTTGTCATTTATATATCTTGGTTAATTTTCATAAAAATCAAAACCTAATACCGCCAGCAAATTCTCGGAAGGTTGTTAAATATCGCACATTGATTTTATTGATTTACTTAATTATCGATTTTTACATGAAAAGGGTATACTTATGCTATTTAATGTCTAGATCTACAGCTGGACAATCCACAATCAATCAAAATATCCCCTCTGAGTCTAGAATCACCCCTTGGCTTAGTGGAAATAGATGTTTATTCTCATAAAATCAAAAAACTTTTTTGTAATTATATACAATGCTTATAAATTAATACTTGAAATTATTATTGTATGCCTCCAGTGCCGGACAAATAAGGAGATAGGTATAGGTACATGTACATTAGATTACGTTAGATTTGATTTACTTATGTTAGGTACCGAAGAGAAAATAAATTAACACTTTATTTCTTATATTTGTTATTATTTATAGTTAAAAATTTGGCTTATTATGTAAGCCTAAAGAAATAAAGTTATCGATTTACTGATTTACCCCGTACTTTTATGATAAACTGACGCCATTTTTTTAGTGCGTCTGTATTCACTCATGAAGTTGGATGTCCTTAATTGCGGGATCGACCACGCCGACCGTGTAGCACAAGGAAAGGTTCCCATTGACACGTATCCATGGCTGGGAGTACTTTACTATGCTTACAGTAAGTACCTGACTCTACTAGTGCTAAGCTTGGGTGGAGACCGCGACCTGGCAAACGCAGTGTAGGAGTGTAGCCAGGTGGAATGACGATCTGCGTGACGATGTGCTCATAACAAGCATCTGCCAGCGGCTTCAAACGCGTTGTTTCTATGGGAACGTCTCAAGGCTATTTCTTTCCCATGGGAAATGATTTAATTTTATAAGATGAAAAGTAGCCTATGTGTTATTCCAGGGCTAGAACTACGTTTATTCCAATTTTTAGCCCGATCATTTCTGTATCTCCGCATTTATAATATACTATAGCAGCGCCTCGCGGTTTTACCCGCGGTAATTCCGCGGCTTAAAATATAGCCTATGTGTTATTCCAGACAGAAAGTGTCCTGTCTTAAGGAAATAAAGCACTTTAGGACTAAGTATAATCTATCTCTTTGCCAAATTTCATCCATATCTGTTCAGTACTTTTTACGTGAAAGAGTAACAAACATCCATCCTTACAAACTTTCGCGTTTATAATATTAGTAGGATATAAACTGTAAGGATTTATTTAAGGAAAACCAGTAGCACATACAAGAAATTAAAAATAAGTAAAATAGAAACAGAAGGCACGAATAGAATAAATAGTGGAAACATAAAAAGTGTGTACCTTCAAGATTACGGTCAACTAGTAGGAAGCTACATAGCAGAAATAAATAATAAATATAAAAGAGCAATAATGAGAAACAATAAAAAACAAGAAATAATTATGGTTGAATTGTTTTCAGTCGCCGATGGTCAAGAGACGCGGTCTGTCACCACGGTCACGCTTATTCACCAGCAGTTTGTAATCGGCTGCGCGGCCGACATAGGCCCTATGCCCAAAAACAACTTCAGGTAAACTTACGCCCATATCTTTTGACAATTCCTCCGTTAATACCCATTCAAATATCCTCGATCATTCCTCCAAAACATACCTACTCGAGTAGGTATGCTTGGTCGTTCATTTAGTTGAATCTCAACTCTACTTATATCAAATCGTAAACCTCCAAAGGGCTTTCAGCATTACTTATGGTCAAAAACACAACTTTGTGCTTGACGTAGAGTGAGCGGTACCGCGATACATTGCCTGCGCTCGGATATACATATACTTTCATCACCTTATGTTACGGAAAAAGACATTTCACCACTCATGTACCTAAGAAGTTTTTAAAGGCAAATCAGGATTTTTTTTAGTCTACTTGTATATTATTATGTGCTTGCTTGAGTGGAGACTGCGACTCGGCAAACGTAGTGTAGGACGCCCTTTGGCCAGGTGGGATGACGAACTGCGAAAGACTGCTGGCAGATGCTGGATGCGTCAAGCTGAAGACAGGGCGCTATGGCGTGAGTTAGAGGTTGATGATGATGGTATATGCCAGTCGAGCTATCAAATGTAAGAAAAGACGTAAAGGCTAATTTTTGTCCCATAAATAGTCCAGTTTTTTTTCTATGCACGCCTCTGACGTGCGGACAGTCAACTACGAAAATCCCATAAAACATTACACGTCTCGAATTCACGGTCTCATCTCGATACTATCGTCAATTGGAATCGAGGCTCTGTTCCCGTAGTATACAAAAAAATATTAAAACTTGTCATAGCTCAATGACAAGTTTTAATATTTTTTTGTATACTACTGCAGACGGTTGCAATCAGTCTAAAGGTAGCTCAATTGATCCATGTCAATACCAGTCTGCGCGTCCCCAAGACACTGGCTGCATTACCACGCTGTATGGCAATGCTGATGCGCTGAGCCAGACACCAGCTCTCGGGTCACGCGTCGCATGGACCAGACGCTCAGATATTTTTTTAAAAACCCGGTGAGCCTCGGGTCTCGACTCCAAGGGGAGCAAATGCGTAGGTTCTGTCGAGACCTGCATATTTGCGCCTCTTGAGATCTTCAGCCAGATCTGCCGCTGCACCAGCCCTCGGGAATGTCCTTGGAAGATGAAATGGTGCAAGTGTGTCGACGGATGTAGCGTCCCACACAATAGGCCTTCCCAACTCCCACGGGACTAGTGTCATACCATGCCTCTTGCCATCGTCAGGGAACAGACCATTCGGTTAGAGAATAGCAAGGCCCGCCGGATGATGTCTTTAAAGTTCGAAACACACAAAAGCCGGAGGCGAAGGCGTGCCGGTTTTTCCTATGGCACCGCGCCGACACCGCCTGCGGTGTGTGTGTAGGCTTTCATAGGATTCCATAGAAAACAACTCGCACGCCTTCGCCTCCGCTCCGCCTCCGGCTTCTGTGTGTTTCGAACTTAAGATTAAGGCCTATAAAATAAATAAACGAATGTACAATAACCTTTCAGACGCAATTCGCGCGTGCTCCTGGGCACGGACTGGCGTAACCAAGGACTGCGCGTGCGCAACTACGTACTGCACCCCGAGTACGAGGAAACCATGACCACCCTCGCGATCATACACCTCAAGGACGCTGCCCCCCGCGGTAAACACACACACATACTCACACAATATGACCAAACGTTCCCATAGATATGCGTGAAACCTACAGGACGCTCAGACACGCAAATTCATTTCAATACAAGTAATTATGTGTATTACTTCAAATTTAATGAGAAAAACTAGGAAATAAATTAGACCCTTTGATTCTTTCTTTAAACCTTTACAGGTAAAGCAAAGAAATGATCAGTAAAACCTTTATGTTGTTGCTTGGCAGGGTTCGTGAGACCAATCTGCCCACCGCCAGATTCGTTGCGAGACCCTATTTTCTACGTAGTCAGGTTTGGCAATGGTAATTATTACAATCCCTTCAATAAGGCAAAAGCTAAGAATAAATAATAACTGGGTAGAAAGGACTCTTCTTAGTCCCAAACGCCGCCATTTAAATTCCTACTTCCCCCTTCACCTAGTTACGCCCCGGCGCGGCGTCGCCGGCTGTGACAGCCCGACTGAATATGCCCGTTTAACGTGCAGCATCGCTTAGGCTAATATGGATAGCTTGAGCGCGTTCGTAGCCTAAGTTTTCCATCTGCACTGTTTTTATTTCTTACTAGCGACCCGCCCCGGCTTCGCACGGTTTTATTATACGTAAAATAATATTTATATACCTTCCTCAGAAATACAGAAATTTATTAATAATACCATTATTACAAGTCAACAGATAAAGAAAAAATTATATTAAAAAAATTATAACACGGCAAGTTAAACAATTCATTGGTATCATTAAGTACCATATTAGTGAGCCACTTTCTTAGGTTTTTTTAAAAATGGGTGTGGAAGCTGCATCGCGGATCCAGTCAAGCAGCCAGTTATATACTGAGGGACCCATTACAAAAACGGACCTCTTGAATCACTATCTATTTAAAAAAACTAACTACGCAACGTATTTTAATGCGGTTTTTTTAAATAGATAGGTAGTGATTCAAGAGGTCCGTTTATGTAATGGGTCCAAGGGACAATGGGACAGAGAAAGCTTGTGAAAAATTGTTTCATAATGGAAAAAGTTTGTATTCGTGAATGGAACAGACATAAAAACTTTACCTAGTTTTTCGATCGCACTTAGCTCACGTAAAAAGCTACTCCTCAATTCAAGTCATTCTCCATTTTACTCTTGTTATAAGTTTTTGAAAATTCCTGAAGCACGTGTTTTAATTTATAGTAATATCAGTAGGTATATTTAAGGAAAATTTCAGAACATAAAGAATCCTAAACTAAAAAGTTACAGATATTTCAATACGGAGCCAAACTACGAATCACATACTTTGATAATCCGTAAAAAAAACCTGCAATACGTGAACAATAATTTAATATTTTTAGTGTGTTTGTATATTTCAAGCAAATCGAGCTACTGGTGAAAAAATTACAAAAAATACCAAATAAACTTCAATCCACTTTTCACCCTCTTCGGGTGGAATATCCAAAAATCCCTTCTTATCGGGTTTCTTTTTAGTAAAAGGAACTATGATTTTTTATTTTTATATTTTACGGTGACATTTATACGTCGATTCATATATTTTTCTAGATTACAATGAACTACAAAAAGAGGTGATTCCAGTTGGACATGTTCCTGCTGCTATGTGCAGAGAATTCTATATACAGGCTAATGTAAGTACCTAACTTAAAAAAGGGATTACCTACTAAGGCTTCCATACAAGCGACTTTTTTTTGGGCGTTTTTTATAAAAGGTAGTACGAAACCCTTCGTGCCTAAGTCGACTCGCACTTGGCCGGTTTTTTTAAAATCTAAATCTTTAAAATCTGGAACTACTTTATTTCTCTTCTGTGGATATACGATGGATTTTATTCAAAGTAAAATGTCGCAGTGCCCTAACAGGGTCGATAGATACATGCTTGATACCGGTTAATTTAAGGCCTATTCAAATGTACTACACCATGTAGCATTAAATAATCTTGAATCTTGAGTTAAAAGTAAATATATCGTGTTTTTCCCGCAGCTATACTCTCCCAAGCACCGCCCGCCGTACGTGGCTTGTGCCGTGTCGCTAGACGAGGACTCTCCGTGCGTGTGGGGCGCCGGCGCGGCCCTGGTGGCGCGGGACGTGTGGGGGCGGTGGCAGTTCGTGAGTATCAGCATTGTGCTCAGTGTACCGTGCGCTAGACGAGGACTCTCCGTGCGTGTGGGGCGCCGGCGCGGCCCTGGTGGCGCGGGACGTGTGGGGGCGGTGGCAGTTCGTGAGTATCAGCATTGTGCTCAGTGTACCGTGCGCTAGACGAGGACTCTCCGTGCGTGTGGGGCGCCGGCGCGGCCCTGGTGGCGCGGGACGTGTGGGGGCGGTGGCAGTTCGTGAGTATCAGCATTGTGCTCAGTGTACCGTGCGCTAGACGAGGACTCTCCGTGCGTGTGGGGCGCCGGCGCGGCCCTGGTGGCGCGGGACGTGTGGGGGCGGTGGCAGTTCGTGAGTATCAGCATTGTGCTCAGTGTACCGTGCGCTAGACGAGGACTCTCCGTGCGTGTGGGGCGCCGGCGCGGCCCTGGTGGCGCGGGACGTGTGGGGGCGGTGGCAGTTCGTGAGTATCAGCATTGTGCTCAGTGTACCGTGCGCTAGACGAGGACTCTCCGTGCGTGTGGGGCGCCGGCGCGGCCCTGGTGGCGCGGGACGTGTGGGGGCGGTGGCAGTTCGTGAGTATCAGCATTGTGCTCAGTGTACCGTGCGCTAGACGAGGACTCTCCGTGCGTGTGGGGCGCCGGCGCGGCCCTGGTGGCCCGGGACGTGTGGGGGCGGTGGCAGTTCGTGAGTATCAGCATTGTGCTCAGTGTACCGTGCGCTAGACGAGGACTCTCCGTGCGTGTGGGGCGCCGGCGCGGCCCTGGTGGCGCGGGACGTGTGGGGGCGGTGGCAGTTCGTGAGTATCAGCATTGTGCTCAGTGTACCGTGCGCTAGACGAGGACTCTCCGTGCGTGTGGGGCGCCGATGCAACCTCACTAGCCTCACTAGTGAGCAGCGAGGATAGTTGCAAAGAGTTAGTGGCGATTCGCCATCGGTCCCTTTTTTCTGCTACATTTTAGTTCTGCTGCTCACTAGTGAAGGTAGTTGCAAATTCTGCTGACCCCGCTTCGCAGAGGCGGTAGCTCCAGTGCCCCAGTCATCCCGTGACCACGACGTCGTGTAAACCTGATGAAACGTTGGGAAAACTGTCCCTCCTCGTTGTCACAGTCTAGATAGTAAGGTGCGTGGGTTAACTCACGTTGTATGTCATGAACTGGAACCGTTTGTTGTCGGTCTGCAGAAGGATCCGATCTCTGTACTGCAGCGTCAGCGAGCGCTCCTCGTTGTCACAGTCTAGATAGTAAGGTGCGTGGGTTAACTCACGTTGTATGTCATGAACTGGAACCGTTTGTTGTCGGTCTCCAGAAGGATCCAATCTCTGTACTGCAGCGTCAGCGAGCGCTCCTCGTTGTCACAGTCTAGATAGTAAGGTGCGTGGGTTAACTCACGTTGTATGTCATGAACTGGAACCGTTTGTTGTCGGTCTCCAGAAGGATCCAATCTCTGTACTGTCCGCGAGAGCTCCTCCTTGTTGTTTCCTTAGTACCTGAATCCAGTACATGTATGAATGAATGAATGAATGAACACTTTATTGTACTCAAGAAATACATTTAAAGTGCTTATATCTAATTGAAAAATAAACATAGTACAAAAAGGCGGCCTTATCGCTGAGAGCGATATCTCCCAGGCAACCTTATATTTAGCGATACATAGATATAAGAATTAGGTAGTTAGTACACAGATAGTATAAAATAATAATAATAAAATTAACAGATAAATTAAAAACACACAATAAATAACCTTCTAACAAAACAAAATTAACCAAGGAGAGACTAACAAATGAGAAGAACATGAAATTGATGATTTTTGAAGATATAGGAAAAGGAGTGTGTGGAATGGATGAATTTAGTTAGACAGCTGAAGATTGGAAATGGGACATTTGTACTTCAACTTCTTGATTATGGCTCTGCGTCTGGTTAGTGAAGCCTTTAAAACGAATACAATTGATAGTTATCGTTCGTACTGTACTTCCAGCTAGGGCTGGGCGTGCGCGGGCCGGGGTGCGGCGCGCCCGCGCGCTTCCTGGACATGGGCTCCTACTACCCCTGGATCGAACACGCACTCGCCAAGTTCACCACCTTCACCATCTCCAAGATCAACAAGCAAAAGTTTGTCATTCGATGTGAGTTCAATCAAATTTATGCTTTAAATTTATTTATTTATTTAATTCGGATTGCCATCAGCTAAACTAATTACAATAGAATTTAAAATAGACACAGAAAGAAAATAATAAAATCAAATCACATTTATTTCAGACATTGCAGTAGTTACATCATAATTCACATAACACAGTCCATAATAAACATTTATAAAATACTTAAACATATAGAAAAACAAAAAGATAAAAGACACTAACAGTAACAACCAACATGAACCCTAGTCCAGTGCTGCATAAAAGGGGAAGCTGTGTCCAGGCTTCCTACAACAACCTGCAAGTAGCTGTTGCACCCTGCGCATCAGCGACGCCGTTCTCTTGTCCAGGATCGCAGATCGCTTCATACTTCTGTCGTGATTCATGTTATCTTGTAGAATTAATATTATCATCATCAGTTTATATTAGTCCACAGCAGGACATAGGCCTCCCCTAATGAGCGCCATAGCGTCCTGAGTGTACAAAATAGTGTAAAAAATGTACTTGTCTGCAGCAAGCGGTTTCGATGACGAGGAAGACGATTTCACACAAGTGGTTCGATACGGAGACTGTGACATGGAAGAGCGCTCGCTGACGCTGCAGTACAGAGATTGGATCCTTCTGGAAACCGACAACAAACGGTTCCAGTTCATGACATACAACGTGAGTTAACCCATGCACCTTACTATCCAAATATTTAGTACTGGGTTTTTGCTATATTTTATAAAAATAACTGTGTGCGAAAGCAAGTGCGAGTCAGGGTCAATTCACACGTACCACAACCACACCACGTCGCAGCGACAAAATGTGGTCAAGCTGTAAATACGTGTGAATAGTGTCGCAGCGGCTTTTTGCAGTTCGCTTCCGCTTCCGGTGTATGTGTAGTCTTTCATATGATTCAATAGGATACAACTCGCACGCCTTCGCCTCCGGCCCGGCCACGGCTTCTGTGTTTTTGGTGGTTAGGGTGGTATTCCCCCAAATGGTTATAAAACGGTAAGCAAATGGTTAAGAAGATCTTCCCTGTACCGGGCCAGCCCAACTAGCCCACATACCCGGGGGTCTTACGTCCGACAGTTGTATATTTAGGTCAGATGTTGATGAAACCAGTGTTTGCGCGATCTAGGATTATTGGTCACGTGATCTACTTTTTTCACTCAGATTTTTTGTTGTTTCATTTATAGTTCAGCTTACGCCATGCTAGAGGTCGCTACAGTGTGTGACGGCTTGTAGACAGGCAGACAGACAGTGAATAATAGTTCCGTTTCAGCTGACAGACAGTGAATAATAGTTCCGTTTCAGCTGACAGATAGTGAATAATAGTTCCGTTTCAGCTGACAGACAGTGAATAATAGTTCCGTTTCAGCTGACGATCCGCGACACGATCCGCTACGACTGCCTCATGCTGGAGCTCACCAACGCGTCCGCTATGTCCGAGATGAGGCTGCTCCACATCTGTCCGCAGAAGCCCAAGTATGAGAGACGAGAACCTTGCCACATGTATTTAGGTACATTTTTTTAAATTATTTTTAGTGTATTTTTTTTAAATTTGGTTTTTTAAATTTGACTTTTTGTTTTATGATTATTTCAATTTTTTAGTCTATTATTTTAACCACGGGGTTATCATATTTACCTAACTTCCTCTTGAATCACTAACAATAACAAAAATCTGCATCTGCAAATCCTTTGCGTAGTTTTAAAGATCTAAGCTTATATAGGGACAGACAGACAGACAGCGTGAAGCGATTTTGTTTTATACTATGTATTGATTTTACAATGAGTGAATAGACATAATTACTAGATTTAATACGTATATTTTATAAATATTGTTTTTACAGGCTCCAGTTTTGATGTATCAATTTTCATCATGTATTCAGGCAGTTGTATGTTCCAATTGTATGCGTGGGGCGAGATCGTTAGCCTCGAGTTATTGGATCCACAGGTAATCATCTATTTATTTATTTATCTATTTATTTACCTACATGCGCCCCGCGGCTTCGCCCGCATCGAAATTTATTTGTTATATACAGGGTGTTAGTGTGAACATCGTTGTCCTTGAAACCAGAGGTTCAGCATCATGAGTAGAATCCAAAACCGATGAGAAAAGCTTAACACCTATTTTAGGTCCGCAAGAGTTTGATATTTCATGTCTTCGCTATCGTACACGATGCCATAGTCACTCTACATACTTTAAGTACCTACCTACGTAAGTACTTATACCCGCGCCTTACTTGGATCGTAACTTCATTACTTGTGCCCTTCAAAAGACTTGATATTCGCACAGAAGGTGATCCGACACTGAGGTGCACATGCCACGTGTCGCCTGGTCGAAGTGCTTGTGTCACGTTTTTGTGAGCAACCGTTTATTGTTTATAAAAAATTTCTTTAAAACATGAGTAAAAATAGAACCATTTTTTTCATCCGTTTTGGATTCTACTCATGATGCTGAACCTCTGGTTTCAAGGACAACGGTGTTAACACTAACACCCTGTATAAATTTATAGACGACTCCTAGGGGTAGTTTAGAAAAAAAAATGAGTTTAATTATTTAATTTGCAGTTTATTTTTACCGAGTTTCGAGTGAATCAAATCAAGGAATAATAATTTTCCGTACAAACTTTAGCACCCTATTATTATTATATTTAGAATAGCACTGAGAGGGTTAAATAGGGTCCTAAACTATCTACATACCAAATTTCATTTAAATAACTTAAGTAGTTACGGAGATTACTTATAACAAATGTTCACACAGACTTTCCCATTTATTATAATAGTAAGATATGTACTTTATAAGTGTTCTTGAGTGGAGAGCACGACTTGGCAAACGTAGTGTAAGACGCCCTCCGGCCAGGAGCGATGACGAACTGCGAAAGACTGCTGGCAGACGCTGCATGCAGCAAGCTGAAGACAGGGCGCTATGGCGCTCATTAGGGGAGGCCTATGTCCAGCCGTGGACAATATAGGCTGATGATGATGTACTTTATAATATTTATTCAAAGAACTGTATACGAAAAATGACTCAAGAATACACTTCTTAATAAGCTTAAGTTATTAATTATTTTAAAGATAGATAATTATTTAAAAACAATTTCGATAAATAAGTTGGTTAGTAATGCCTTAAATCCTTTAGTAGGTTTGTCTAAGCACTAGGTGCCCAATCAATTAATTAATAGCCAATTTAATTAAGATTCCAATTGAGCACTGACGGCATACAGCATACATTTTTTACACCACGACATACCAAAGTTAGGGAAAACACCATTACTTAAATCAAATATTGCGTTCAAAACTAAAAAAAAATCTGAGGCTATCGTACAAAATTGGTGATTTAAGTTTGATACCATCACTATCTAAAAATGTTATTCAGAAAACAGAATGAGAAAATTCATTATATTGTAGGTACTTCAAAGAGTGGGTAAGGTTTGACTTATTTATTATTTTCAAAAATGCCGTATAACTCGAAAACCGTGACCCTTTTACCGAATACAAATTGTTATTTTTCTTACAGTCGCAATGCCCCCCCCCCCCCCCACCGTGGGTAGATTATCCACTCATTACACCACATCCTGTATAAATAAGTAGTTAAGAGGTCATAAAAATTTTATGAATATAGTTTCATGTAGCGACTTTGGTTGATTTGGGTTAACCTGACTATGTAGGACAAAATTTCCAACATGTTGGTAGGGGAGGTCTAAATGTATGCTATCTCACCCGAAAACATGTGCGAAAGGGATAGACTCAGAGAAAACTACTAGTATGAATGAGATAAGTGAAAACTATTAGGATGAAATGCACAATGTTTCATTCCATCGCTAAATTACACCACTTGATACTTTTATTTGTTTATTGTAATAATTTATTTTGAATTATAAATAACGTGACATCAACAGCTTCTCAGATATTTAATTTTTAATTTATAATGTGAATATTTTAATTGACTATTATTATTGACTATTGTTATTGAATATTGTTATTGACTATCTGTATGATTTCTTTTGACATTTTTTTTTTAATTTTTAACGTATGTATAACTATTTTGTAATTATAATTTAATAGTGTCTGACGCTTTGGAATAATAACTGTAAGTCAGTCAACGATGTACGAATAAATAAATAAATAAATTCCAAAAACGCTATTACTATTGTTTGTAAAAAAAATTGAGTGATCTATTATTGTTTTTTCTATTTATATATTATTGTTTTTGTTTAACGAACAATAAAGATAGCGTTTTAGGAATGAAACTTTGTGCATTTCATCTTAGTAGTTTCCTCCGAGTCTATCCCTTGAGTCTAACTTATATTTTCAACATTAATTTGTTTCCACTTTTGAATAACTTAACTATGAAGGAACGGGCTCAAGGAATTTCTGTCTTTGTATATTATTTATTTTCGCCTAAAGCTGGTATAAAATCAGTGTTGCATGCGAAAGTTTAGAAGTTGTCTTTTGTTTTATTTTTACGCTTATAAGGGCATGTAAAAGTGTAATCATAAAGCGAATACAATTTTTAAAATTTTACAGATCTTACTATCTAGGTTCCTATTGTGAGTTACGTTATAATAGAATATGCATTGATGGTTCAAGGTTCAATGCATATTCTATTATATATTTTATTACATCGTTTATTCTATTATTACCTTTATGCCACATTTCAGGCCGATCTTTCAGTCGTTTTGGCGTGAAGAAGTAGCAAACACATATAGTGTGCACTAGCACCTGTCCGCGGTTTCACGCGCGTATTTTTATGAGTTTGCATAGTTTCGAGGCTTCTATCCCATAGGTAGTAGGCTAGTAGTAGTATAATATTAAATTTGACTTGTCTAAGTGCTTATTTTGTAAGCCTAAAGAAATAAAGATATTGATTTATACTGATTTAGGAACTGATTTTTTGGATGAAAGTAGACTATGTTTTAATCCAGGGCTAGAACTACGTCTATTCATTATTTCATCTTATTTTCACAATCTGTTCAGTAGTTTTTTGCGTGAAAGAGTAACAAACGTCCATAAATACAAACTTTCGGCAGTGTAAAATAAACTACCAGACTTGGTCACGGCTATAGATGTAAATCAACAGATTTAAAACGATTTTAACATTTTTTTGTCGTTTTAAACCTCAAATAGACCATTTTAATAAGTTGAAAACTCGCCTACATTATTATAAGAACTGTGTTTTTAACTTCATTATGGGCAATTTTTGGTCACCTGATGTACTTACCTAGTCATGTTTCGTTTTAATCAATTTTAGAAAATCAATAGAAAGGTACCTTTCTACATACATTACCACTACAATATTAACTACCTACCTACCACACGAAAACTTAAGTTACATCGAGCGGGGCAATTTCAACTAATGACAATAACTTTTATTTTACTTATAAAGTCTTTAGTCAAAACGCCAAAATAAATACAAACGTAATCAACACGCAACTGTTTTAAACTATCAAAAAATTTTAAACCACTTTTTTCGTTTTAAACGGACTGGTTTAATTGGTTTTAAACCGACCTCACATCTGTAGTCACGGCAGATGCAGTAGGTACTTCAAAATCAAATTGAAACGTTGGCTGATCGAGCAAACTTATGTTCTGTGAACGAACTACAACACCAGTCAATTATTACATTTAAATTTTATGACTAGGTGTTGATTGTTTGTAATTTTAATTATTGTTCAATTTGAACACTACCATTTTGTATATTATTTTAAGTAAATTCTGACATGTGAATTTCAGATTTACATTTCAGATCATTACAAACAACATTCCAAAAAGATTTTAGCAATAAATTGTATTTCTATATTTTGCGTTTATAACATTAATTCGTTACGATATATTCATAATTTTAAGCAACGCATCTATTAAATTAGTGCGTTTTTATTTACAGGTTTGGAAATGGGAAGAGGGCACGTACTACGAAGACTTCACAAACGAACAGATTGAGTACAAGTGAGTCCAAACCAAACAGAGCGAGCGTGCAAAGCGAGCCAAGATCTATTGTTATATATAATACTAGCGACCCGCCCCGGCTTCGCACGGTTGTATATTAAGTATTATCTTCTTCCTATATTACCTTTCTCTTGAATTACTCTATCTATTACAAAAAACCGCATCAAAATCCGTTTAGTAGTTTTAAAGATTTAAGCATTCAAAGGGACATAAGGACATAGGGACAGAAAAAGCGACTTTGTTTTATACTATGTAGTGATGTTATTTATATTTTATTCAAAGATTCGTTATTATTCGCTTTTTTCGAAGTGATACTAAGCATAATCACCTGATTTGCCATAAATTGATGTAGAAAATGTGTTTATTTCAGCCATAGCATTTATTTTATTTTATTTATTTGGGGTAAAAAACAACTACACTCTTAGCCTAATTAAATGTAAAGTTATTCTAATAAGTAATCCTATAAGTGCAGTCAGCACCGTTACCCTCTTATATAGATATAAAAATGAAAACAGGGCAAAGATGGTTTGACAACAAAGTGGGTAAAATTCATTCATACAGCCGAATACGAACTTTGCTTTATATATATTAATAGGTTTATTATATAATAAAAGGCAGAGTGCGAGTGAGTTTCGCGTACGAAGGGTTCAATACCATATTTTTATGTGCAGGGGTCAATCTTACATGACGGAGTTTGGCTTCGAACCCCTCGACCAGAAAATGTGGATCCCAGACTATGACTCCTGGACCACCGAGTACATAGACCCGCGCCCCACCACAACATGGGAGAGTGAGTTCATCTTAATGTATAGACTGTTAGTATGACTCCTGGACCAGCGAGTTCATAGACAGGCGCCCCACCACAACTTGGGAGATTGAGTTCATCTTAATGTACAGGCTGTTAGTATGACTCCTGGACCACCGAGTTCATAGACAGGCGCCCCACCACAACATGGGAGAGTGAGTTCATCTTAATGTACAGGCTGTTAGTATGACTCCTGGACCACCGAGTTCATAGACAGGCGCCCCACCACAACTTGGGAGAGTGAGTTTATCTTAATATACAGGGTGTTAGTATGACTCCTGGACCACCGAGTTCATAGACACGCGCCCCACCACAACTTGGGAGAGTGAGTTTATCTTAATGTACAGGGTGTTAGTATGACTCCTGGACCACCGAGTTCATAGACAGGCGCCCCACCACAACTTGGGAGAGTGAGTTTATCTTAATGTACAGGGTGTTAGTATGACTCCTGGACCACCGAGTTCATAGACAGGCGCCCCACCACAACTTGGGAGAGTGAGTTCATCTTAATGTACAGGGTGTTAGTATGACTCCTGGACCACCGAGTTCATAGACCCGCGCCCCACCACAACTTGGGAGAGTGAGTTCATCTTAATGTACAGGGTGTTAGTATGACGTGTTAGTTTGTGTGTATTTTACAAGATTATTTATTTATTGTTTGAATTCGTTTCAGTGTCGAACATCACCGGAATCTTCTTCTATCAAGAGAGTACTACTGAATCTATCGTTCGGAAGAAGTAAGTAATGCCAGTCATACTAACACCGGGGCCCGAAGTCCACTAACTAAATAGCTTCACCATTACAATAGTATCGTACCACAATGACAGTCAAACACTTTTTGGTATTCTACTAGCACAAACTTTTCGAGGCTCATTCATAGCTGTTACGATTACGTTTATGACTACCAATTTGACATTCTAATAATGACAGTAATTCAAGCGCAAAAAATAGTAGAATGCCAAATGAGAAACGTCATTTTAGCCATCTTAACTGTATGATGCTTTTGAGATTGATTTACTGATCTGGTACCCAATTCTGCTAACTGCTTCTCTATGAAATTGGTATCTTACTCGTAACAAACAATTACTCGCCGCCGTAGGCTCATTTATTCGCACAAGGCACTCTTGGATACACTAACTGACAATTCATGTAGAATAATCTAGATTTTATTGTTTTATATTGGTTCTTGAATTATATAATTCAAAGCCATAAAATAGACAAGACCGGAAACCAATCAAGGAATTGAGAAATACAATAATAAATTGATCAGATCTTGAAACTTACGCAAAAATTATTATAAACTCATAGTCCTATTAAGGGAATGGCAAAGTTTTAAACAAAATAGGTACCAGCTGTATGTCCCTACGTATGCTTAGATCTTTAAAACTACGGAATCGATACGATCGGCACCGGAAGTAACATCTTCGTTTATGATCAAATCACGTAAAAATAATTAATGAAAATTAGAATATTCCACCATGTTTAATTACTGTCTCCTTACACAACAAAATCCATAATAAGATTAAGCCTCGAAAAAAATCAAACAAATATTCAATACTATTTCTGGTAAAAAGGCTTGCCTATACCTACTAAATTAATATCAGATTATCTAGCTAGAGGATACAGAAACTTGGGACGGGATTATTTAAGAATAAGAATCATTTATTTGCATAAAACATGAGTTTTAACATGGTGTGAGCATGCAATTATGTTATTGTAAATATATTACGTTCTACATGTTTTGCCACTGCTGGCGTGCAAATAGGAGAGAGCACTCTGCGGATTTGTCACTAATGTGATAATATGTCTTTTATAGTAGGTATACATAATAATATAGTCATTCATATTTCTAAAATTAATAAAATTATCAGTTAAACATATTAAGCTTAATTATAGATTCTAATTGGTAGGTATTTATTCAAAATTTGTCACATAGAAAATCATTTACGCTATAGTAACATTTATCTATGAGTTCATTCTTGAGTCTATTTTTAAATACATTCAAAATTTCAGAGTTACAGTTCTTTAAACATTTTACAGCATGATAATCATAATTTTGTTCCAAATCGAAAACTAAAAACTTAACAATGCAAAGGTTTCTTGTTAGCTTTCTTACTAAGTACTCTGTCGCAGTACTTTTACATAGCATAGTTTTGAGTTAATTATGTATGCTGTTCGTAAATATATGAGTTTGTTTCTTTTTCCAGGTACATGTCTACGAAGTCGAAATTTACTACAACGACCAGACCAGGAGGATTTTTGTTTTGGGGGTAAACCGACCACGCAGCAAATATGCATTTCAGCTGCGCTTGCATTGCATATTAAAACCATTTCGTACCATTTAAACCATAAGTTAACGGCAATAGTTTAGTTATATATATATATATTGTGTCAAGTGAATTATAGTCCATACCATACCTTACCAGTGACTTTCCTTGACCACTACTTACGACTTAGGTTTTTCTAAAACCTTCAGCAAGCTTCAGCCTCTCACAATACAGGTTTTATAATTATAAACCTACCTAATCATAAGAAAACCTATTGTGAAGGAAAATAAATATTTTAAATTATTATTATTATTATATTATTACCTATCAAACCACTATGAAAGGGGCAGTTTGGGGTCAAACCAGTTACACCTACCACACTACCCCGAGCTAACCACAACCCTTTTCAATTTTGGATTGGTTCATTTTTTTGGCTACTTATAAATTAATATATATTTGACATTCTCTTTTTTATTATTATTTCATTATTTTTATTCTAATATTTAATATCCATGTTTTCAAAATCAAATTACATAACATCGAGCGGGGCAATTCCGACTATGGGGTTATTCCAACTAATGATAATAACTTTTATTTTACTTATATTTACTCAAAACGCCATCTAGATCCAAGTAGGTGAACAGGTAACTTCGACAATACTTCATAGATGGCCCTTCTAAGGCATAAACTGTCTTACTTATGGGCGCTTTTTGTCAGACGTCATTTTGCGCAACAGTGACAGCCAAGACGCTCGTTACATTTTTCGTCAAAAGTTGTGTTTTGAACGCTTGTTTTCTAGATAATACATTGCGAGTGATGAAAGTATAAACTATTAGTTGTTATTCATTTATTTGTTCTAAGAAAAGATACGTTTTTGAAGAGATTTTTGAACAGTTGAAATTACCCCGCCAAAATAGTTAAGTGGGGTAATTCCAACTAACCTCAAGTTGTAATTACCCCGCTCAGTTTTGTATGGTGTTGAAAAACACTAGTGATGTCCCATATATCGATACTTTTCTTATAAATATCTGCGCCCTGCGGCTTCACCCTCGTAGTAAATTATTTGTCAAATGCAGAACAATAGGTATCGAAGACCTAAAAATTTCAGAGATTTATTGCACGCCTCTTTGAGGTAGTTATATATATATAAAATACATTTTTAACTATTTACTATACTTACTTATTATTTTTAGTTTTATTATTTGTATAAATTTAATTTAAATATGTTAGAAACTTATTTTCATTTTCTTTTTCAGTAGGTAAGGGCTAGCAAATGTTTATATTTAGTTATTTTTGTTTGATCCAATTTATCGACTACGTTGATCGACATATGCGGCGCACCGCGCAGCCCTATATCTATGAAAAATAGTTGAAATTACCCCTCCAAAACGGTTAAAGTGTTTTTTTGCAAGACTGAGCCTTCTTATGCAGTTGTAACATACAAATTTGATTGAAAGATGCTATTATTATAGTCCAGCAGAAAAATTTATCGCAATATTCGCATAAGCAGGATATATATGTGCCATAGTTGGAATTACCCCACCGAGGGGTAATTCCAACTATTTCTGCCTTGTTTGAGAAACTTCGTTCTTTTGAACATACAAAATGGGTATTTTGTATAAGTATTAGGTGAAAACTGATCTCAAATCAAGCCTTTTGATAATACATTCATCCAATCTACCTTATCGTTATCACAAACGAGAGTGCTAACTTTTGAAGTTTAAGTCAGTGTTTTTTTAGTCGAAATAGCCCCGCTCGACCTTAGTTAGTTAAATTTTATTATTGAGAAATATAAATAAAAATATGAGAAAACAAATAAATCTAAATGCCGTAATATGTGTTTCATTACTCATACTTGGAAAGTAGGTCTGAACATGTCTGAAGAGCGGGTTGAAAGTGATACTTTTCCGCCCTAGGGAGAATCGTTTCAACTGACAGCCTAGCTATAACGTTAACCATGATAGTGGCAGAATAAATGCTGATGGTAAAAAAAAAATCGCCTTAGCGACAATTCACTGAATTCAAAAAAAACGAAAGACAAGGCAGTATGGCTTTATGGCTTTCGCCTGTCCAAGATGGATGGACTAATATATAAAATAGTACATTGTTACCCAAGGGTTGAAAGTAACTATTCTACATATTCTAGGTCCTAATCTATTTACATACCAAATTTTATCTAAATAACTCATTAACACAGACTTTCCCATTTATTATAAGTAAGACAAGATAAGATGGAGTGGGAAAGCTGAGGCTTCTCCCCCATATCAGATTGGGTGAGGTTTGCCTCGCAATCCCCCCTAAATGCCTCGCGTAAATAATCAATGGCCCCAAAGTAGTGAACGACCGAAGCCGCGAACAGAAGGTAGTTCTATATATAACCGTGGTCAACGCAATGCACTACATTGTTGGCCTCCCGTAGTCTTCCTGCCTTCGTCCTAAACGGCTGCATTTGCCAAACGTCGTCGATGTTCAATCTCTGATCACCCTGCGAACAAGGAAATTATATCTTACTAGCTGCTTCCCGCAGCGTCGCCCGCGGGGAAATTTATTTATTTGTCAAATATCATATTTTTATACATAATATGCTATTCCCGACGAAGACAAATCCAAAAACACAAAAAT
This sequence comes from Eupithecia centaureata, assembly GCA_944547425.1. Lineage (NCBI taxonomy): Eukaryota > Metazoa > Arthropoda > Insecta > Lepidoptera > Geometridae > Eupithecia > Eupithecia centaureata. Next base: position 757,682 of record OX155699.1, on the reverse strand, counting down.
CATAAAAATCGGTCCAGCCGTTCTCGAGTTATAAGTGTTGTAACAAACACGACTTTCTTTTATATATATAGATAGATGAGTTTAAGCTAAGGCGGCCCCTAGACCTACAATAAAATTGTACAATATTTTTATTGTACAATAAGATTGAAAGTCGCTCTGATACCAAACGAGTTCAATATTAACCCTAAACGGTCAATATTATTGCAATATCACAATTTGCAATATTGCGCAATATAATTGACCGTTTAATGGCCGCCTAAGAACGTACCTTATTAAATGCTCAATTATGTACAACTAGCATCTGCCCGCGTCTTCGCATTTGTTTTTTCTATAGAAACGTCTCAAGGCTGTTTCTATCTCACTACAACTGATTTACGTGATGAAATAGCCAGCCTTGAAAGCAGCCTGTGCGTTATTCCAGGGCTAGAACTACGTCTATTTCAAATTTCAGCCCGAACCGTTCAGTTGTTTTTGCGTGAAAGAGGAACAAGCATCCATACATTCATACAATTTTTCGCATATATAATATAATATTTTTTTTGAAAGAAAAATCATTAATTGCCTGTAAATTTCAGAATTAAAAACAAAAATAAAAAACTAATAGGCAAAGGGAGTAGATTCAGCTATGTGCTGCATGCAGGAAACATGCAATATTAGGTATACATCAGCCAAACTCGATGTAGAATGTTTGTAAACAAACCGTCCATACTTAACCTAAAATACACTCTGTTGCCACGCCTTTTTTTACGCAATTTACATTACTTGTCGATTTAAGATCCTTCCTTCACTAAATACACGTACACTCATATCTAAAATTCGACGCCAAGCAAGTGAATTTTAGTTTTTTGTGTCGTGGTTTGTTTACAAACATTCTACATCGTGTTTGGCTAGTGTATAGTAAGGATAGTCTTAATAGAGCATCATGATAGAGTCTTAAGTTTTAGTTCTGGTCCCCTTAACACAAGCTTTTCTAAGTTTGAGGCTAGATGATGCTGAATAAACAATGCTTGACAGTCCACACAGCATCATTTAGCCCCAAACTAAGCAGAGCTTGTGTTATGAGTACTAGATGACTGATATAGTAGATAGATTATTTTATGAAACCCTGAAAACATATCTGCAGATAATAGGTAGGTACCTACATATACTACTCTCCCGTGGCGGGAATCGAACCCGCAACTTACTGCATCACAGGCAGACCATCCACTGTGCCACAGAGGTCGGTATGAATTGTTCAGCATTCAGGGAGTTAAGCTACTTTGGTTGTGTTAATTAATGCATTCATACCTCCATTTCCATATCGACTGCATCTTCCGGGGACAAAACTATAAAAGGCGTCGACTCAAAACTGAAGGCCAATCCGAAGTAGGAATATTTTTTGATCTCAGACCAAAACGTTTGTTTCGAATAAACGGTCTCGGGATCACTGCCCATGCCTTTGATTTGACTGGATAGGACATCATGATAGTAATTCAAAAGTTCCTCGTAATGTTTATCTCTTAGCTCACGATCAGTACACGCGTAGATCATAAAACTTAGATCTAGAACCGGAGAGGCACATCTAGTGAGCTGAAAGTCTATCAATTTCGCGTCAACGGGTCTGTTGTCGACATATTTGAATAGGAAGTTATTCGTCCAGCAATCTCCATGAGAAATCACTCCAGTTTCCAGGGTGTTGGTAGCAGCATCTATCATTCGATCGTAAGTCTCAGGAACACAGAATTGCTTAAGTTTTTCCACGTAGATTGAGTCAGGGAATTCTTTTTCTACTGCGTCTTGAGCTATACGGGATATTCGACTCCAGAATCTCTCGTACCAGGGTCGTAGACGCTCGTGGTAGTAATTCTCGAATATAACGTCTTTGATCTTATTGAATAAAGTCGGTTCTTGGTCCTTCATAGCGAAGGAAATCGCGTGGAACTGAGCCAATGATTTGAATGAGAGCTTGCAGTGTTCGTAGTCGATGCCTTCTTGCCTCACCGCGCTTCCAAAATCGTTAATAGATTCATCTTCTAGGCATATAACATCGTGTACCCCGTCTTTGAAAGCGAACACTAATTTGGCATGCTTGTCGAAAGGATCTTCAAGATTTTTCTTTGCTTGGAATTTTAGTAAAGCTGGGAGTACCGTTTCGTAGAAGTTTATCTCATTGGCGAAGAATTCGTGACTGCGGTATGTGAGACGACGGGAGACGCTTTTAGGGATGTTTTTGAGGATAGTCTGGATGTGTTTGGGTCCCGTTGGGGTTGAAACGTGGATCTTGATCCGGATTAGTTCGCTGAGGTAGGAATCGCCTTTTCCCGTTTCGCTGACATACTGAAACAATGAAATCAGTTGGTTTTTCAAAAAAGAACCCACTTTTGGAGCATTTGGGAATGTTAGTGATTTTCGACTCTATATTAATTAATTAATAATATTCCACACAACACCATCTAGCCCCAAAGCCCCTACTCAAATTTTGTGTTATGGATACCTACTAGGTAACTGATATAGGTAGGTATATAATACATTGTAGACAAAGATCTGAGATATAACCCTGATAGGTTACCCAACCCATCTCGGATTAGAGCCAAACGCGAGTAGTTCTAATATTCGTTTACGAGGCGCGCCCCCTAAAAAAACAAGCTCCATCAATGCAAGTGGTGTAATTTTATGATAATAGGGGGCTTCAGGTCCGCCCCTCCTAAAAATCTACATTTCAAGAATTATAATTTGTAGAATTTTCCAAATCCGCGACAATTAGGCCTTAATACTGGACACAGGACAAGACGCGAAATTCCAGGACAATCCTGGAAATCCCGGCGATGTGCCAACCCTAGCCTCAACCCATGGAGTCTAAAGAGTGCCTGGTAGCCAGGCCAGGCCAGCGCCCACAGCACCACGCCGTCCAGGCAGCGGATCACTGCCAGGAGGTAGGTCCAGCGGACGTGGCAGCGACCTGGACCATAGAACAGGGCATTAATTTCTTACTTGTGGCGGTAATTTCCAAATTAAACGAAAGTAACGTTTGTATGGGGGCTCGGGTGTTCGCACAAGAGTGAGTCATAAGGTGTTACCTCCCAGTGAGTGAACGAGACGGGCTGCTCGAACCACGCAGACAGCTTTGCGTCCAGCCTCTCGGTTGTGAGCAGGGGCGAGACCCCGCTCATGGTGGTGAAGTCATCACACATCCTGGATAACAAGTCATCATCACTACATGAGGAGTGCTCGAACAGAAAGTCACTTTTCCAATTTTTCAAATTTTACAGAAATTAAACAAAACTGTGGCATACACTGAATTATTATTACTAGCGGTGGCATATCAGATTTTTGTTTGAAAACCATTATTAAGTTTTTAGCGTCAAATTAGTAAAAAAATCAAATAATCGAATGTGTTTTTAATTTTTTTCATATTTTGTATTTTGTCTTTTAACGTTATTTGCAAAATTTTGCAGAAGTTCCGTTTTGTTGGGCAAAAAAAAAACACCTTTTTGTGGAACCTTTTCTTGGAAAAGTGATCTTTTATGCTTAAATCTTTAAAACTACGCAACGGATTTCGGTGCAGATTTTTTAATAGGTAGAGTGATTCAAGAGGAAGGTTAATACGTATAATAAAACCGTGCGAAGCCAGGGCGGGTCGGTAGTCTTATATAAATTGTAAACCTATCGTGGACTTTTTTTAAATAATAATTCTGGACAGTCCACACAGCATCATCGAGCCCTAAGCTAAGCAGAGCTATAATACTAGATTACAGACAATACCTACATTACAACGCTAAACTCATTGAACACGGGATATTTACCCTGATAGTCTCAATAGTGCCATTCAATCAAGATCATTAAAATGACGTTTGTGCATTTGGTATTCTACTTTTTTTTTGCTTTGAAGATACTTTCATTATTAGAATGTCAAATTGGTAGTTGTAAAGGTAATCGTCACAGATATTTGTATGAACCTCAAACAGTTTGTGATAGTAGAATACCAAAAAGTGTTTAACACTGACATTTTGACACGATACTATTTAAATATGGCGAAGCGATTTATTTAGTGGAATTCGGGCCCTGTTCTTTCGTGATCAAGGCGCTTGAAACGGTGCCGAAATATCGGAAAACTCAATTGAAATAAAATCATGGTAAATATCCCGTGTTCAATGATTTTAATTCACCTTACGACAGGTATTATGTGTATTAGTATTTAAAAGCTTTTATGAGGTTACTAGCAGCGTCTCGCGGTTTCACCCGCGTCGTTCCTGTTCCCGTAGGAATTTCGAAATAAATATAGCCTAAGTGTTATTCCAGACTATAATCTATCTCAGTGCCAAATTTCATCTATATCCGTTTAGTAGTTTTTTGCGGGAAAGAGTAACAAACATCCATCCATACTTACAAACTTTCGCGTTTATACTCTAAGCGTTTATATAATACTAGCGACCCGCCCGGCTTAGCACGGTTTTATTATACGTATAAATTGCCTCTTGAATCGCTCTATCTATTAAAAAAAACCGCATCAAAATTCGTTGCGTGGTTAAAGATTGAAGCATACATAGGGACAGAGAAAGCGACTTTATTTCGTACTATGTAGTTAAGTTATTTGAAATCACTTACGTGGTGTTATGGTTTACGACCAAACAATCAACTCTTAGACGACGAAAACGACTGTTTCCGCTCTCTACCGCTTGTATTGTGTTGCCCTTCCCTCCCGTAAAAATAGATTGACATAAACACCGACCAAAATGAAAAGACACTCTATTACTTAGGTTTATGTTCTCAAAAGGACTTCGTCAATCGATCGGCTTAGTTTGATGTCTGGTTGACGTTTGCGCGGTGACGTCGATGCTTTTGACGTCAATTGTTGCCATTCTCTAATTTACATCCGGGGCGCCGCGCCTCTCCGCAGTAGTGCCGCACTAGTGCGGTTCGACCTTCATACGGTTGTACATAAATACGATGACAAACACGAGAATGGCAATAATAGACGTCAAAAGTAGTACTGGTGCGGAGCGGTATTCCACTACACGATATTCAGGGACCCTTACACTAACTAAGAGGTGAATAAGATGTAGAACGTAAGAGTCCCTAATTAGGGCGACCGGACGGACCCGGCAAGCCTTGCTCCCTAATGGCCCTAACTACCGGGCCCTGAATATCGTGTAGTGGAATACCTACCGCTTTTGACTACTTAATAAACGCCTCATAATAGCGATTGCCCCGCTCTACAAATGTAGCGTTGTAAATATTGGGTGCAAAATGGCAACAATCTCGACGGCCAATCGTTGGTTAAAAGCGGTATTACACTACACGTTATTCAGGGCCCGGTAGTTAGGGCGATTAGGGAGCAAGGCTTGCCAGGTCCGTCCCTTAGGGACCCTAAATCTTATTACACCACTCTTAGTTAGGGTTAGGGTCCCTGAATAACGTGTTGTAATACCCCTTTTAATGTGGTAATGTTAAAGTCGTAGTTGCCAGTTGTTGAATAGTTACTTGCACTTTGCCTAAGACCAAGTAGGTACCTTACGTTCCGTAAGGTAGACGGAGCATATGGTCACTGTCATCCTATAAGGCGATGTAGCCGATTTGATATTGTTTTGGTTTTGTTTGATACCGTACGGTGATAAGTGAATGTCAGATTGAGAAAATGAAAATTTGTGTTTATGTTTTATTTGTAATTTTGTGTTTTATATATAATATTTAATCGAGAACTTAGTATATAATGACTTGTGTAGCTGTGGGTTGTAAAAGCCGTTTGGGATCTTTATGTGAAGATAAACGCAAGATATCTTTTCATCGGTAAGTCTATAATCGTGATAGACGCGGATATTACGCGGATATTACATGTATTTTCTTTGCAATATGTTGAATAGTTTTTTGTACATAGAAGATAATAACTGTTTTACTACGTTATTTACAGCTCATTAGCAGTATAATTCTATAATTCACTAATATTAAAGTACAATACGAAAAACTGACATCTGATGTACCATTTTGATGCCACCTAGTGAAGTACTGGCAGTTGTCGATAATTTATTGTCGATGAATGTCTAATACTGGTTGACAAAATGATGATTCAAAAGTAAATTGTCGTAGTTTGAGAATTATACCTACCTACCGAGATAGTGCTACGGTACCTACATGGACCGACTAAGTTGGAGTTAGAAATCAAAACTTGATTATGGTGTCGCTAGTAAGATCTAGGAGACTAAAGATTGCAATGTAGCTAGAAGTTCACAACTTATTCTTATCTTTCACTTCTAGATACACAAAATATCCAATAACAAAAGAAAAATGGAAACAAAACTTGAGAAGACATGTCTGGGAGCCATCATAGAATTCTCGTTGGTGTTTTTTACATTTCCATGTTTCGTGCCACAGAATTGGATATCAAAGGACTTACAAAAAAACTTTGAAAATAAAGGTTAAATGATAGCATCCAAGTGGTATCTAAGCACAAAATATTTCAGTTAAGTATAGTAGTATACGACGTGAAAATACTTTAAAAATAATTTCGTTTATGTTAATGTAACTAAGTACCTACCTAAGTTTTCTCACTGCTCATATCCTAAATAACGACGGCAAACAACCATCACCGCTTAACCCCATTTTAAATAAAAACATAATTATTATCAAGAAGATTTATCAAGTTTATGTAAGTTTTAACAAAATAACCTTAGTAGGTCTTTATTTATATACCTACAGGGTCAGGTACCGGTTAAGTCGATCTAGATCCTTGAGGGGGTTGTAGTTTCAATCATTACCAGCTGATTGATTTAATCATTATTGACTCACATACTCCAAACTTAATATAAAACCCCACAAACACCAAAAAAATATAGGTGATTAATGAATATTGGTATATCTTTTCAAGTAAAATTACAGCTTGCGGATTTTAAGCATAACTGAATTTATTATACTCTTTTATAATAATACTAGCGGCCCGTCCCGGCTTCGCACGGGCATTAAACTAATTTATTAGGTTAATAACTAAGTGAACAATATTTTATATAAAATATTGTTCACTTGGTTTAGTTGTTGGTTTGTTTGGGTTTAGTTCTGAAAAGAACTTTTTAAATCGGTTTAGTTACTTACTAACTTTGATTATATACTTGTCTAGATAGATAGTTCGAGCGTCAAAACGCCAAAAAATATATCAGCCAACTGTTGGCTCATAAGCCGATCCCGCCTCGTCAGTGGCGACTCTGACTTTGTGCGGCGCACACGCGTTTCGTGACAAATAAAGATGACGATTTTCGCTATAAAAGTGTGCAGGAATTACAAAGGACGATTGAAAACAACTAAAGAAATTACTTATCATCGGTAAGTACACTTTGAATCACTTTAAGTTAACGAAACAATTTAATAATAAAGTTTTAATGTTGTCCTTAAATACGATGCCATTTGACGCCATGTTAACTGGGTTGCCTGCTCCATGAATACAACATTTCCATAGTGAATAAAAGCTAATATGAAAAAAGTATTTAATAACGACCCAACAAATTTTTTTCGAGATTTTGCCGGCGCCGTAGATTGAGTCGAAACTGCTAAATACCCCCTGCCCCCCCCCCATAAGACTGCCCCTATTGAGGTTGCTACTAGGTACATGCCATAGATAGAGATAGGGCGTTTCTGATTGCGGGATCGCTTTTATACGAACCCGCTTTCTATTCTTATTCATCTTCATCATAATCATGATCAGCATATATTAGTCCACTGCTGGACATAAGCCTCCCCTAATGAGCGCCATAGCGCCCTGTCTTCAGCTTGCCGCATCCAGCATCTGCCAGCAGTCCTTCGCAGATCGTCATCCCACCTGGCCGGAGGGCGTCCTACTACACTACGTTTGCCGAGTGGCGGTCTCCACTCAAGAACATGTCAACGCCCCGCGCCACAACGGTCGTCAAATGTATCTGTATGTAAATAATCCAATTGTAAGCATGATTTTATGACTTGTATAAATATAATTAAGAACTACAATATTATAAATAAACTTTAATTTTCAGTAATATTTTTACTTTCCTTACACATATATTTTACTTAGTAATCCATATGTACAACATTCTAAAAAGTAAATTAAAATTTAAAATCAAATAATTATAGATGATTCAAAATCTAAACATTTTTTCCCTATTATTATGGGAAATATTCAAGAGCTGGTATCACTCAGTACAGCCACATGTGACGTAGCACGCTTGTAGTTACACATACTTGTGTGCGTAATTCGCACACAAGCGCTTCAAATCTGGCCTATTGTTTTTGTTGCGATTGCAGCGCAACACTCCATCTAGACAAGTATATAATCAAAGCTTACTAAACGAATTATTATCAAGCGTAAATTCCGCACACGTCCATCACGTAGGGAGCCGACCGCGCGAGTAAGCCGCGCGGCAAGTTTATTTCGTGATCTTAACCCCCCTCCCGTACCCCTGCCCGAGTGACGCCTACAACGCATAGCTAGCCGAATACAGTTTATTTTTTAATTTTTTTTTAACTCGTGATATCTTTTGAATGGATTGTCAGAATCGAATAATTCAAAAAGTAATATAAAGATATTGAAGCAGTCTTAAATAATACATCATTTATTTTGATAAGGGTTAATACCAAGGTACAAATAAAGAGCTTTTTGTAGCGGTGGTATTTTAATTTCTTTTTTTCAATAAAAAAACGCTTATTGTGACATGACTGTAATAGTTAGAGATATGCTGCCGCTGATTTTTTGTAGATAATGGTGTGTTCTAAAAAAATGTAGTATATCATTTTGTTCTATCATCAATAGTTTTCGCAGCGCACGCGATGTAAGGTAGTTTTTTGATATTTTTTTCACACCTTGGATTACGTTATCGTAATTTTAGTAAGGATGCCTATTTTTTTTGAAAATGAAATATAACCTATGTCACTCAGAAATGATGTAGCTTTCCAACAGTGAAAGAATTTTTCAAATCTGCCAAGTAGTTTCGGAGCCTATTCAATTCATACAAACAAACAAACAAACAAAAAATCAAACCTTTCCTCTTTATAATATTTGTATAGATATAATAATGCTGGACAATCCACAAAGCACCATCTAGCCCCAAAGTAAGCTACTCAAAGCTCGTGGTATGGGTACTAGATAACTGATTTATTAAATACATTATTATGCATAGATATACATTTTTTATAGTACATTTATACCCAGACCAACGGAACATAGGTATATCTGCAGATTGTTCACAAATTTGTTCTGAGGGGTTTGATTCCCGAACCCGTAACCTCCTGCGTTGCAGGCGCACCTTTGCCCACCGCGCTACATCGGTCGTCATGATCAACATACAATGCAGCGGTTACAACAAACCTGCTTACTGAAATCATAATTTAATCGATAAGTACAGAATTTCACATCACTATTCTCACATTTCAGTAGAATGTCAGACAAGAATCAGATTGACCACATACGTATTTGAATGTAACTGAAACTGAACTGAAAAATTATATCTATCTTTTTTTTTCATATGACATACTCCCAAAGAGCAAGAAGTCAAAACAGTGTCAAATGTTCGTTTTTATAATGTTTTTTTTTTTTTTTAATTTATTTTTTAAAAGGGACTTTGTCGCTCAGCGACCACATCGCCCTTTTTATAATGTTAGATCTAGTTACTATAATATAATCTTTGCACTTTGCAAAGAGATGACACTGATGGGTCCTAATCCTAATTTACTGTATCTAATCTGTGGATGACGTCAGTTGTTTTTGCCGCGTAATTTTTTTACTAATTCGGAAGTTTGTGTTTTCTCTGCTGTAAGTACTTGATTACTTTTCAATAAGATTAATATACCTACTATTTTGTTCATTTTACCTTCGAGTCGATGTTATAATACTATTTTTTTGGTAAAAGTATATTATTAGGTAGTACCTAAATACGTACGTAACAGTTTTTCATTTGTTTATGTACCTATTATAAACTCCACCACAAAAACGGAGGCAACTTTTCAAACTAAGAGCGTTTGATTTGCAATGCGCGGGAGAATAACATTTTTGCGTTTTCAGTTGTTTTGCCGGAATAAAACAACATAGGTTACTAGGTAGGTAGATAATGTTGTATTTTAAAGTTCATAACAAATTTTCACATTTTAGATAAGATTAGAGATAACAGGTAAATGTCAACAACCCACTTAGGTACAATTCAGGAAATGATCAAGCAGAAATATGTACAGTAAGTGAACAAGTGTAGGTACATAGATAATGCTTATTTTAGTAACTATCATGATCATAAATAGGTACCTACCTTACCGAAACAAAACTTAAGGAAATTTTAAAATTTTACAACAGAAATCCTACTAATATTATAAACGCGAAAGTTTGTAAGTATGGATGGATTTTGATTGGATAAAATTTGGCACAGAGATAGATTATAGTCTGGAATAACGCTCGTCTCTAGTTGAGAATAAACGAGAACTAGGCACCGTTCCCTTCGATGCGCAAAAGATGATCGTTTTGTGACTCAAGCAAACTGTTATCTTTTATATTGTTTTATTTTTTTCTATCTTTCATACTTATCGATATTTGAGTTACAAATAAATGTACTTACCTAACTACTATCATTCTCTCTCTTCTGTTTAGAATGGAGTTTACCAAAAAAAAATTCTCCTTGACTTCTTTCCAGCACTTCATTTGGTATTATGGTAACCTACTTTGTACAGTTAATCTTTTCCATCCTCTCTTTTGTTTTTATTTAATTACTAGCGACCCGCCCGCCTTGGCACGGTTTTATTATATGTACCTACCTTCCTCTTGTATTACTCTATTGATTAAAAAAAACAGCTTCAAAATCCGTTGGGTAGTTTTAAAGATTTAAGTAGATATGCAAAGGGACATAGGGACATAGGGAGAGAGAAAGCGACTTTGTTTTATACTATGTAGTGATGATGCTGGATGGTATTTTCAAAGACGCAGATGGTTGCGGGTTTGATTCGCGCCTTGGGACAAATATTTGTACGATCTGTAAGTATTTGTTCCGGGATTCTATATATTTCCTATGTATAATAAAAAAAAACTATCTATGTATTGTCTTAAATAGGTATTTCAGTCATCTAGTAAGTACCCATCTAGTAAGTAACACAAGCTCTGCTTATCTTGGGGCTAGAAGATGCTGTGTGCAAATACAGATATTAGGTCAACAAACATTCCGAGAAAATATTCTGCAATTCCGAAAATTCCAGTGTTTTTCACAACAAAACGACATCTCGAAAAATTGAGATGTGTTTTTGAAAAACATTTTGAAAACAAGCAAACGAGGACAAGACTATGTGTCTTTCGTATTCCTCATTAGACATTAACTTGCTATCAATGTTAGTTGCTTGTAAAGCATCGTGATCTCAACACATCCAAACGTAGGAAAAAAATACTTAGTGAATAAAAACAACAGTCATAATTAATCGCCTAGTTTTGGTAAAAAAAATCTTGTGTACCAAATGATATAAAAATCTTAAAAAACTAAATGATTATATTATATACCTGTGAAAAATTAATATGAAACCAGTATTTATTGTTGTGTATGTGTTTGTTATAAGAAATGGTGAGTTTTTATTTACCTACCTTTATCTTTTCAAAGGTTTTTGTTATTAAAGTAGGTACGTAAGCCCTCACACTCAAAATCATTTCCAAACATTCGTAAACTACAAATTTTGTAGTTTACGTCAGTGACATTTACAAGGCTAAATAGGTATAGAGAGGAGTTGTTGGAATTAGATTTCTCTATGTAACAACGCGTGACATTTTGCAGCGTGAGCGGAAAATAAAAAGTGGGCGGGGACTTTTTATTTTTCATCTACCGGTCAATACCAAACCAAACATACATGACACTTCTGATATAGGTGACTTGTTTTGAAAGGTGTCAGTCCAATGGAGCCGGCTCGGACCCAGTCGTGCGGCATCGACAGAGCCACCACCAGCTTGGTGTACGAAGGGGTTGCGACCTTGCAGGAGTACCCGTGGATGGGAACGCTTTTCTATGACCTACGTGAGTCGCATACGCGCCATGACACGCAATAAACGCATAGAAAAGGCAAGTTACGTCCAGCCTTTCAGGTTATTGCAGGAAGGGTGTACAGCTTCCCTTTTTATTCATGGTTCATGTTGGTTGTTAGTGTTAGTGTCTTTTTATTAATACTTTTATTTTATTTTTTCTTTGTATTTTATTTTTTTGTTTAAGGACTTTGTTGTGTGACTGTTGTTTATACCTACCATGTCTGATTTAAATGTGATTCAATTTGGTTAATCCCACTTCTGATGTAGCCCCAAAAACGACGGGCAGCATCCTTGGCAGACGGATTGGTGAATTTCTCGGATGAATGGGATTGGAATTTAAATAGAAACAAGCAGCTTAAAAAATATCTGTACCCTTCTACTTAGTTTATTTGAACGGAAAAAAAGAAAATTGCTTATTTTCATTGCAAATGTAAATAAGTATCTAATAAATAAATATGTGTAAGGTAATGAACCGTGTCAACTTTTGTTAGGTAGGTAAGTAAAATTG